>KV724541.1:422-25963 GCA_000500205.2 Phytophthora lateralis | reverse complement strand
GGAGCGTGGAGTAAAGCCATTCGACTGTTTTGGCAGTCGGAACAGGCCAGACTGGCCGATGAAGCTGCTCGTGTATCCGGAGAGTCTAGCTATTTCACCCGGTAGAGCCGCTCCCTCTTTGGATCCCCTTAGCGGATCTCGTTACACGAACTTCGTAGTCAAGCAAAGACTCATTTATTCCAACCGACGTTCAGTACTGAGCGAACGGTGAATGATTAAGCCATGTGCGTGATCCTGCAGATCTTTGGTCCTGGTACGTCTGTCATATTCGGAGCCAGACAAACAACAATTGACGGCTTGCTTCAGCGGCTCTCTGTAACAACAACAAAAACTTCGAAGTACGTGTTGGTGAGCTCCATTAGCATTGTTACGTAGTGAGGTTGCAAGGTGTGTTGATGGCTGTGTGTCAGAAACAAGCCTTTCGGACGGCAGTTCCGTGGGTACAAGATGTCTAGCGGTGAACTTCAGAGAAGACCAGAATCTGTACACGCATCGTTTCCGCCGTGCTGATTAACGCGTCTCGGTGTGGGTTTAGATTACAGGTGCTTGTTCAAAATCGAGCAAGCTTACCATATGCACGCAGGTACCTGGATAAAATGAATATCCGGAGGACTGGCGAAGGTTGTTCAAGGTATTAATACCCGAACGCGTTTACTAATGACTACGTACGAATAATACAGCGTCGCTACAGGTAGCGGGTTTTCCAGCTTCATTCACAATTTTGACGCGAACCAGTCACATCATCCCAGATCAATAATGGTGAAGGCCCACTTCACTGCAAGTCCGTTCGGGAGACTGTCGCTCACATCCTCCGATGCCAGTGACCTGCTCGACGTCGTGAACGTCGCCATGGATACGAGCTTGGAGCGATATGAAAATTTTTGGTGGGTGGACAAGAGGAAGATCGACCCAAGCAAGTGGAAGCCCATCAAGTCCAGGCGAACAATGAACACGTATATCCAGCAGCAACTCGATGACAGCTCCGCGTTACCTTCATTACTCGGCGTTGGAACTGCTGCCGGGACCATCGACGATGTCATGCTGGGTGTCGTCAACCCAACTCTCGAGAGCATGCGTCTCAAGGCGTCGTACACTGACAGCCTCGGTTCGGAGGCTGTTCTTTCGAACATTGTGATGCCGAGCGAGAAGGACCCGTTCCGGTCGGTGACAGTGAAGTGGATGGAGATCGACATGCCTTTTCAATCGGCTGGACTGGTCCAGAATCGCGACTACGTCTACGTTGAAGCCACCGGCATCACCGAAACAGTCGACGGGGAGCGCGTTGGCTTTCACATCCTGTACTCGGTTAACTTCCCGCAGACTCACAGTTTGCCCAACCGAGTTCGCGCCACCATGTCGAGCAGTGCATTCTTCCGCCAAGTGCGTCCAGATCTAGTAGGCATTTACGTCACTGGGGCCGTGGATCCTGTCGGCAATGGCCACGTTCGCCGTCTAGTGGTGTCGACCATGGCCACCACTTTACTTTCTACGCACGAGTACGCACTCTGCGGCCAAATGAAGAAGCTTACCTGCGCGCTGGACACTGTGTACTCTCAGGCAAAGGGAGTTGGAGCGCCCGATTGGGGGCAGATCTGTGTTACATGCAACAAGGCCGTCACTCGACGAGGCGACGACATGGGGACATGCAGCGATTCCTGCAAGTTGTGCTTCGGCAAAATCTGCAGCACCTGCAAACTTCAGATGAAACTGAGCTTCATGGGGGCCGATTTTCGCCTGGTTCGGAGAAAGGTGGAGTTTTGCGCTGTGTGCATGAATGTTGCATTGCATGGCGATGCCTATAAAGCGGGGAGACGGCAGATCCGCAATAAATCTCGCTCATCAAGAACCGTACGCAAGATGTCAACGCTGTCGGATGTAAGAGTCGTCTGTTGAGCCTTCGTAGGAAGAGCCCCCAGGATATTGGTGCATCACCTTAGCAATACAGTTCGTGCTGATTACTACCTCGTTGTACATATCTTCTATCATAATGAAAACTTGTATTACATGTAGTACATGCAGCAGCCTGAGCGTATTATCACTGATCAACGCTAAGAACCTCACTGCAGCCGAATGGCAGGTAAGTACCTCTATGCGGATCTAATAATTTCATGTAGGTTACAGATAATACCTCCATTTCTTCTTACTGCGTGGACGAACCGAAGTTGCAAATTGAAACTTGGAATGGCCATACGCAGTAACTTCATCACAACAATTCGAACCGGCAGCAGGCCGCCGCTGAAGCACGTGGCTTGTTCGTCACAACGTCATTTCGATCTCTCCATTTCTCTCTAGCAACCTCAGCCGACGCCAAGCACAGCGATGCAAACGCAGTGCTCTCTTGGTGAACAACTTACGCCAATCGGTATATCTCGAACAGCGGCCAGATGCATGCAACCCGTCTTAACTGAAGCTATTGCCATACACACCACCACGCTGAGACCTGCACTCGAGCTCTCGTACCTTGGAATGCCTCAGGAGAGCAGCAGTCGTGAGCATGCGTCTTCGGTTATCTTTATCTTTGCCTCAAGTCACGATGCCTCCCGTCGTTGCCGCGCGTGATCCCCCTCATTCAAGGACTGGGAACCCATGCTCCGAGTAAGCCTGGCATTGGCTGGTGTGCAAGCAAGGCAACAGATTCCTTGGCGACCTCGCCACGTCAGAGGGCAGCGTTGATTCGCTGGGGGCAGCCAATCAGCGCGAAGATTTACTAAAGTATTCCGCTTGGGAGCCATGTCATAGAAAAACAACGTCACCTGCGACACGTGCACTTCACTTGCCCCCACTATGTCTCTCCTGAGCAAGCAAAAACCGAAATCGCATAGCCGGGCCTTCCTCTAAATCACGCGTTATTATTGGTCCAAAACTCCATCTTTTTACTAAAGCAATCGGTAAAAACACGCACGTCGCCTCCGATCTTTTCACTTGAGACTCAGTTCGCAATTCGCCAGCTTCCCCTCAAGTCTCAAAAGATCGTCAAGCCAATGGCTGCCAAGTACCAGATTGTGCTCATCCGCCACGGCGAGAGCCAGTGGAACGTGGACAACAAGTTCACGGGCTGGCACGACGTGCCGCTGTCCGCCAAGGGCGAGCACGAGTCGCACGACGCCGGCAAGGTGCTGCAGGCCGCGGGCTTCAAGTTCGACCTGGCGTACACGTCGGTGCTCAAGCGTGCCATCAAGACGCTGTGGAACATCCTGGAGGAGACGGACCTCATGTGGATCCCCGTGGTGCGCTCCTGGCGCCTCAACGAGCGCCACTACGGCTCGCTCACGGGCCTCAACAAGCAGGAAACCGTGGACAAGCACGGCATCGACAAGGTCATGATCTGGCGCCGCAGTTACGCCACGCCGCCCCCGTCGCTCGAGGCCGACAGCCCTTTCTATCCGGGCAACGATCCTAAGTACGCTGACGTGCCCAAGGAGCTGCTTCCTTTTGCCGAGTCGCTGGCCACCACGGGCGAGCGCGTGCTTCCCTACTGGGAGCAGACCATCATCCCGTCTATTAAGGAGGGCAAGAAGATCGTGATCGCCGCGCACGGCAACTCGCTGCGTGCGCTGGTCAAGCACCTGGACAACATCCCCGAGGACTCGATCACGGGCCTCAACATCCCCACGGGCGGGCCCCTCGTGTACGACCTGGACGAGAACTTCAAGCCCGTGCCCCACAAGGACGCCATCGGCCCACTCTCGGGCTACTACGTGGGCAACCAGGAAGAGATCAAGGCGCGCATCGCCGGCGTCGCCAACCAGACCAAGGCCAAGTAAATGGGCGTCGGACAGGGTGTTGCCTCGGCAGGCGGGTGAATCACGCGCACATAGAGAGCTTCGCTGTGTATTTTCTTAACAAAAAACGTTGACAGAAGAAAGGTATTGTTGCTGCAGAAGCAGAGAAGTGCAGGCGCTGACTGGTTATGGGGTACCTTTTGGTGGTTACGTCACAGTTGAGTGACGCCTCAACAGTGACGTCGAAAGATATGAAGCGGACAAGCAACCGGACCGGGTGTCTGCATGCAAGACAAACTTCAGCGCCATCGGACTGTGGCTGACGTAGCGAAGTGCCGGTCCACTGCAAAGACAGACGAGTGTGGCTACGAGTGGCTAGGCATGTTCAAAGTGGTGTCGGGAGTTTGCTTTTTCGTTCTTCCAAGTATTATGCTGTTGATAGGCGCGAAATATTGCTGAAGATGTGACCACGTGGCTCGTACTTGATTGCAGACCATCTGGACATGCATTTCCATGGCCCTGCAGCCTTGGCATGAAGCAAACAGATGGCAACGCGAGCACTAACCAGGTCAGAACTTGCGGTTTGGATAGTCGGTCGCATCACAAGTGAAGAAGCAACACTTGAGGACGCTATTCGCCGATTGCTCAGCTTCCTGTCACGGCTCCCAAGAAACCACTACGTTGATGACCAAAGAAGACCTCCCCACGAGCCCATTCCGGCCAATCTCACTCTCCCCGACGGACAAGAAGCTGCTGCAGGTTATCACCCAGACCATCCTTGAAGCGAACTTCGACCGGTATCAACAATTCTGGGGCGTTGATGATGGTAAAGTCAGCCCGAGCTCCTGGAAGCTCGTGAAAAGCAAAGATCAAGTGCAAGTCTACCACAAGCGTCAAGCCAGGGCGTCTCACGCCTCGTTTCAAGTCCCTGAGGCCGATACCTCCACGTTGCAGTCGATGCTGTGCGTCGGATTAACTCCCGGTAAGCTGGAGGATCTGATGCCCCGCCTTGTGGCCCAGACTCCTGGAGCTACGAATGACCTAAGTCGAGCTTCCGTACTCTCCACACTCAAAGAACCGACACCGACGAGGCCGTTCCGGTCCGTAGCCGTAAAGTGGGCGGAATTGGACGTTCGCCTCAAGTCGATGGGGCTGGTCATGAATCACGACTACGTTTACGTTGAAGCTTCTGGCGTCCGTCGTCTTCCTAGTGGTGAGCGTGTGGGATATCATCTTATGCACTCAATTGGTTTATCCGAAGCTTACGATCTACCCGGGCGAGTTCGTGCTCAACTATCAGTGTGCTCGTTCTTCCGGCAAGTGGACGATACTTCCGTTTTGATCTATGTCATGGGAATGATGGATTCACTGAGTGGCCGGACGCAACGGGTGATCGTGCCTCACTTTGTCAAGACGCTGTTGTCACTGTCCAAACGTCCCCGTTGCGACAAAACTCGGACGTCCGTGACAGAGACTTCCGGTAACCACAACTCGAGGCTGAAGACGATAGCTCCAGATCACACGTGCATCACCTGCAGGAAGCGGGTATGGCGACTCGGAAATCTTTCAATCCACCACGGGGTGTGCAACGTTTGCTCCGAAAACGTTTGCAGCTCGTGCAAAATCGTACAGGAGCTCAGCTTCGTCACGTCAGATCTTCAAATGACTCAACGGAATGCCATCTTTTGTTCGTCCTGCGCGAGCGACGCGGACGCGTACGGATTCTCCAAGACGGAAAATCCCATTAAACGGCGCCGTAAGTTGCGATCGCTCAGCGAAAGGTTCGGAGATTAACCACACCGACTCAAGATGGCCCAATCTGTGGCCGACAAATGGACGGAGCTGGACTTCCGTTTCAAGTCGATGAGAATCGTGAGTACGTTTACGTCGAGGACTGCAAGTGCTAAGCGGTGAGCGTGTGGATTTTCACCGCATGCGTCCCACGTCGTACCCGCAGCAGGTGCAAAGCTGTCGGGTGTGGTCCTTCCGCTGAGTGGAACCTCAGTCTCGGTGCAGTAAACGACGGCCGCAACTCTGACATGTGTGATCGGGACCGACGGGTGATTCTACCTCTTTTCGCGAAGATGGTGCTATCCGCTCTCAAGTCTGCAAGATCAAAGCCTGGCGCGTACTCTTGGCAAACGTTACACAGAACTGAAGAACCTGGACTCAGTTCCCCCCGGAAGGTGACTGGGAAACCACAGTAGAACTTTTGATGCAAGAGCCAAAGATGACTCAACGGAAAGTCATATTATAGTGCGGAACCGAGGAGCTGAACTCGATCTCTCAAACAAAGTGGTACAGTATACTATAATACTACTTAAGTACTTCTGAAGTGTAACGCATGCAGCAGAAAAAACAGACAATTGGCAAATTGATAATTTCGTTCGTCGTCCTCCTGCGGCAGCGCCTCCGTAGTCATTTGCGCGTCAAAGCGCTGGACGTACACAGAACATACCTTTTGCCCCTGATTGGTAAGCGCCGTTGACGCCATAGAGCACTAGAGGTACCCAGTCGTCACTCTAAATGCACTAAATGAACTTATTGCCCAACAAGGTGCTGTAGTTCGCTGCTCTTGCATGCAGCAGAAAACATTGCGTACACATGCGCGCAAATTACCTACCTACAGTAATAACACACGTAGCATGTTGGGCAGCGAAATGGGGTGGTTGATTGGAACGACCATTGACTGCGTTCACTACCCGACACCTTTCCGCATGAGCAAAAGAGAGATCTGCTCTGCCATAGGCAACGAACAACGGAGGCCATTCGCCAATCTGCTGGGCCCGCACTGCCAACCTTCGTTCGAGATGGACACCAAATTCTTCAACAGCCCGTTCGAGCCCATTCACCTCTCTCGTTCCGACAAAAACGAGCTAGAAGGGATAGCGCAGACAATTCTCGACGCCAACTTCGGTCAGTTCGCGCAATTTTCGGGTGCTGACCCAAACGAGTGGAAACTCGTCAAAGCTCACGACCAAATGCGAGTCTACAGCAATCGAGAAAGGAAACGAAGAAGCCGCTACCCTTTCCAAAGCGATCGAGCGGATGGAGATTTGCAGTCGATACTGTGCGTCGGGTCCATTCCTAGCACACTTGACGACGTACTGCATACCGTTCTCGGCTGGAGTAGCGAGGAGATGAATGCTAAACCGTCGTATATGGTAGATTTCAGTGGCGCTGCGATATTGTCTTCGATCAAAAAACCGACACTAGGGAATCCGTTTGAGGCTCTGACGGTCAAGTGGGCGGAATTGGATGTTCGCCGTCGATCAATGGGACTTGTCAAGAACCGTGACTATGTCTACGTCGAAGCTACGGGGATCAAGTATCTCGCTACGGGAGAGCGTCTCGGTTACCACGTCATGCACTCAGTGGAGCTTCCAGGAGCCGGTGAACTCCCAGGGCGGGTTCGAGCAATGTTTTCGACGTGCCTCTTCTTCCATGAAGTAAATGACAGGTTAGTGTCTGTGTACGCAATGGCGATGCTGAATCCGATGAGTGATCGGGTTCGGCGGGTGGTTGTTCCTCGCCTCACCAGCACGTTGCTGTCGGTAGTGACGTCTGCTGAAGATGCCAAAGTGACGAATCTGGCACATACTTTCGGCAAAAGTTGCTCCGAGGTGAGCAACCTCAAGCCTTCAATCTCAAACCAGACGTGTGCCACGTGCACCAAGCGTGTGTGGCGACTAGTAAAATTCTCAAGACGCCATGCCACTTGCGTGGTTTGCTCCAGATACGTTTGCAGTGCGTGCAAGATCGACAAGAAGCTGAAGGTCCAGACCGGTGGCACAAGGAAAGTCAGCTTTTGTTTCTCCTGTCTGACGGACGTAATGACAGCACACGAGTCCGAATTCTCCTTCGCAAGCGACACCTCTGGGTCTACTCGTCCAGTCTATCGGTCGGTTTGGGCGTCCAAAATTCCACGTTGGGGTCTCGTGGACACTGATGAACGGTCTGAAGGCTCCATCGACTTCTCAAGCACACTGTGATGGTAACGAGAGACTCCCGTTTGGATCAACGTAAAGCACGATATCGAGCTCTACTAAACGGTGGCGTAGTATTATTAACCGCGAGCTCTTGTTGGAATCACTAGCCGACCAAGTAGGCGTCCCCAAGCACAACAGAGCTTTTATTTCGCATCCTGCCTATACGTGGAGACACCAAACCCCCCTCGAGCTACAAAGATGTAATGCTCGATACTAGTAGCATGTGGTTTTGGACCCTCCGCGGATTGTGGAGACACAGTGTCCCCAAAACTTTTCTTCAGTCCGCATGGGCAAAAGTAAAGATCTGTTCGCCTCCGGCTCACAAAATTGCGTCAACAAGAAAGCCATTTATCCATTTACTTGGTATCGCGCACAGTAGACTTGCCGCGCAAAAATGACCAACGGAAGCCCGTTCCGACCGATATCGCTGTCGCTGACGGCCATGACAGAGCTCCAAGTTCTCGCCAAGACTATCCTCGATGCCAACTTCGACCAGTATCTGCGCTTCTCGGACGTGGACCCGAACATTTGGAAGCTCGTCAAGTTTAAGGAGCAGATGCGAGTCTACAGCAGTCGGGCAACGGAAAGAAGGAGCTACCGATTCCAAGTGGACGATGGGTCCGATTTGCAGTCCATGCTGCTCGTTGGGTCTACTCCAGGTACCCTCGACGACGTGATGTACGGCATTGCCGACTCGAGTAGTATTGAGATGGCAGGCGCCAATGTCTTCAGCGACGCTACCGTGCTCTTCTCAATCAGGGAACCGACACCGATCGACCCTTTTCAGTCTGTTGCAGTCAAGTGGATGGAGTTAGACGTTCGTCGTCGATCGGTGAGGCTCGTCAAGAACCGCGACTACGTGTACGTCGAAGCTACAGGTGTTGAGACTTTGCCGAGTGGAGAGCGCCTCGGTTACCACCTCATGCACTCAGTGGATGTCCCAACAGCCCACGACCTCCCAGGACGAGTGCGAGCAAAGCTCTCGGTGTGCTCTTTCTTCCGTCAAACAAACGAGAACTCGGTATCGGTGTATGCTATGGCTATGATGGATCCCATGAGCAACCGAGTCCGACGGGTGGTTGTTCCTCGCTTTGTGAAAGCGCTGCTGTCGATGTTCACTGCTCGGGGAGGGAAAATGCAGAAATTGGTACAAGTTCTCAGCAAAAGCTACAGGGATCTGGAAAATAGCAAGCCATTGAGCTCGTATCTCAACTGTACCACGTGCACCAAGCGCGTGTGGCGTCTTCGAAGGTTTACCAACTACAATAACTCGTGCACACTGTGCCGTGAGTACGTTTGCAGCTCGTGCAAGATCGAGAAGAAGACAAAGGTCCGAGCACGAGATCGAAGGGAGACCAACAGGAAGGTCGTCTTCTGCTTTTCCTGTCTGACCGACGTAATGGTGGCCAACGATTCCGAGTTCTCCTTCGTAGAGGATACGGACGATGCCCCCGAGATGATTCGGCCAGCGCATCATTCGGTTTGGTCCTTGCGGACACCTGTCTGGAGTATCACCAGGAAGAAAGAGGCACCAGTCGATTTTGCAAGTACGAGATAAGCAGCGCAGAGTACGCACAGCCAAGGAAGCGAAGCGTGGATAGTGTTTGTACTGATGAATATACGAAGGGTGTCCCAACCAAACTATCAAAACCAAACACCAAGCCGACAGGACAAGGACCACTTCTGGCACGCTAGACGACGTGATGGTCAACTCCCTCGAAGGCACCCACGCCAAAGCTCAATGTATGTGAAGCATTGGAGCTTGTGACGCGCAGTAAGCTGACGGCGCGCTTTTCGTGCTGCTTGGAGCACTCTTCAACATCCCCATCGTTCGAGATACACACCTCAAATAATTCTCGTTTAGACTCGCATTAGTATGTATGATACTTACATGAAGCCTTTCGAATAAATACCGCTTAAAGTTCAACCTCCCAAAAGATGGGCGCCATCCAGTGATTGGGTCGCGATCCGCCGCTGCAGACAAGGAGGGGCGTCATCCTCACAACATATTGTCCACGCTATGTAGAACTTCACCGACCGATCGTGCCATCTGCCACTCCAAGCACCAAAGACGCTGCACCCCACGATTCCAACGGCTCACCACCACAAGCCAAATCGAGTCCCAGGTAACAACATGCTAGACACGCACCAGAACCATATCATGATCCACTAAACGCATTGCCATTCGCAGACTTCCCCCGTCTAGCTCCCACCTCTCCACCATGTTGCGCCGCCTGGCCCTCCGCTCCGTCAAGACGACGATGCGCAACGCGCGCGGCCTCGCGTCCGCCTCGGAGCTGTACAAGAACCCGCGCAGCTCCAAGTTCTCCATGACCAAGATCGTGGCCACGATCGGGCCCGTGTCCGAGCAAATGGACATGCTGCAGAAGCTCACGAACGAGGGGCTGCGCATTATGCGCATCAACTTTTCGCACGCAGAGTACGACGAGGCGCTGCTGCGCGTCAACAACCTGCGCGCGTGCCGCGGCGTGCACGCCGAGGGCCAGGCGCAGTTCAACCTGCGCGCCGTGCTGCACGACACCAAGGGCCCCGAGATCCGCACGGGCAAGATGCTGGACGGCAAGAAGATTAAGCTCGAGAAGGGCAAGTCCGTGGTGCTCACGACCGACCCCGCGTTCGAGCTCAAGGGCACGGCCGACAAGTTCTTTGTCACGTACCAGGAGCTCCCGCAGACCGTCCAGGTAGGCGACACGGTGCTGCTGTCCGACGGCCTCATCCGCCTCACGTGCACGGCCGTGGCCCAGGACGAGGTCACGTGCACGATTGAGAACACGGAGGAGATCGGCAACCGCAAGGGCGTCAACCTGCCCGGCCTCATCGTGACGCTGCCGGCGCTGTCCGACAAGGACAAGCGCGACCTGGACTGGGGTGTCCAGCACGACATCGACTTCATCGCCGCGTCCTTCATCCGCAAGGCCAGCGACGTGCACAAGATCCGTGCGTTCGTGGACGAGTGCATCAAGAAGCACTGGGCGCACCAGCCCGACTACATCGCGCCCAAGATCATCTCCAAGGTGGAGAACCTCGAGGGCATCCAGAACTTCGACGGGATCCTCGAGGCCTCGGACGGCATCATGTGCGCGCGCGGCGACCTCGGCGTCGAGGTGCCCGCGCAGAAGGTGCTGACGTACCAGAAGATGATGGTGGACAAGTGCAATGCCATCGGCAAGCCCGTGATCGTGGCCACGCAGATGCTCGAGTCCATGCAGAACAACCCGCGCCCCACGCGCGCCGAGGTCTCGGATGTCGGCAACGCCGTCCTGGACGGCGCCGACTGCGTCATGCTCAGCGGCGAGTCCGCGCAGGGCAAGTACCCGATCGAGTCGGTCAACACCATGAACACGGTGATCAAGGAGGCCGACGAGCTGCTGTTGCAGCCCACGTACCGCGCCAAGTTCCGCTTCGCGCCGCCCACGTCGGACGTCGAGTCCGCCGTGTCCTCGGCCGTCAAGACCGCGGACGAGATGAAGGCACAGCTGATGATCGTGCTGACCGCCACGGGCTACACTGCCCGCAAAGTGGCCAAGTACAAGCCCACCGTGCCGGTCATGTGCTTCACGACCAACCTCAAGGTCGGCCGTCAGCTCCAGATCCACCGCGGCCTGTACCCGGTGGTCCCGGACGACCTCGCCCGCCGCCCGACCACGGCGGAAGCCATTGCACAGGCGAAGAAGATGGGATGGCTGTCTTCGGGCGACCGCGTCGTTGTGATCAGCGGCGACAAGCTCTCGGACGACCTCGGCCGGGAAATCGTCATGGGCGTTGCCGACGTCCAGTAAGCGACGTACGTTTGAGGCTGTCATTGTGCCGAGACGAACTGCGTACAATGTGCTACAACCTCATGCTGCTAGCTTATAAACTGACAAGACAGGCATCAGAATGTTTTGTATTAACGCTCGTGTTTTACCACAGTTCCAGTCCGTCCGTTGGTGTCTTGCCTCACACGGTCTCGGAGAGTTCCATTTCGAGGACGGGCCTTGGACGCGTTTGACTTGGGGGAGGCGTCTTTGAGAATGCGAGCCACGATACCAGCTTGCCCAGCACCCGGCATCGCACCTTTCAAGCCAAGCGCCAGCTCCTCCGGCCCGAGTAACTCCCCCAGTCGTTGGAAACTTGCAGTCGCTTCGGCGCGTGCGGTGCCATCTTTGCTTTCGCGAAATGCTGCCAAGGCTCGATACACTGCTCGCAGAGACTCGCCTTTGAGCGTCAAGACTTGCCCACCTCCGTCTTGGTCTTGCCTCAAGCGTAGCAGACTCAACGCTATGGTCTTTGCAGCCGTACCACACAGCTTCCCATTCTTGTTCGTACCGTATCGGGCAGCGGCTGCAAGAAGCGGTAGACCAGAGAGGTGGGTAGCAAGTTGATCCACTGCAATTGCAGCAGCGTCGCGCAGGAACTTCTTCTCGCACACGGAGCGTCGGAGAAGTACGTCGAAGACCTCCGGGTGGGCACTGCCGAACAACTGACGCTCCAGCATCGACCGAGGTAGGAACTGGAAACACTCGGCGCATGCCAGCAGACCGTTCTTGGACGGCGATGAGCGGAGACTGTCACATTCTAGCGCGAGTGGGCGAAAGAGCTCTTCGATATGTTTGCTCGTCATCACCTCGCTATGGTGTACGACAACTCGGCGCAGCTTCACGACAGCTTCGTACAGCTGCAACCAGTCCGTAGATTTCGATAGGACGTGGACGATGTCATCCACCGAGACGCTGGAAACGTCGGCTAGAGGCGTCAACTCCTCCGTCGTGAGCACGACAGTCTTGTCGTCTGCGACTGATAAACACTCGTCTCCATCGATCGGCAGCGAAGCCTCGCGCCTTTCGTCCATCTCCGGACAACTGATACTGTTTTCTCCAACCCGGGTCATCGTCGACGTTGGATGAACTTTTACTTGGCTTGCAACTTGCACACTGCTCTCGGCTTTGTGAGTCCAAGCCAAAGGATCTAAATCGAGGCGAGGCATCGAGTTGGTAAACTTAGCAAATCTTATCGGCAAGTAATTTTGGCAGCGCAACATGACCGACTCAGTCTGCTATCCCCGCCGTTGGAGAGCAGATCTGAGCTTCGAAAGGGTAATCAACGATGTTGACAGCATTATTTAGCGCACACGAGATGCGCTCTTGTCTGTCGAGAGCGCTGTCTTGCCTTATTGAACGAGGCGTTAACCTTGGTTGCTGCCGCCTACAACAGCCAACCGACATCATGGTGAACGCAGTCACGCGTGGTGGTCTCGGCAATGGCCACGCGACTACCGCCACTACCTTTGTCGTGTGCACGAAGGTCGTGCGGTGAAATGAGGCTCCCACTATCCATTATCTGGTGGCCAGCGAAAGCACAACGGCGCATGTCCACGGCCAACACTCGTCAAAGTCTCCGCCGTCTTCATCGACCACGACGCGCGCCTTAGACTTTTCTACTATCGCTACGACTGCATTGCGCTCTCTTGGCTCCTTTCCAAAGCCCCACTCACGATCAGGCCTCGTCTGCTGAAAGGCCTCGCAGCGCGACGGTCACTTCATCTGAAGCGCAAAGCGCACGCAGGCAATCAGCGACCGAGCGTCCCGTCCGTGAGCAGGTATCCGAAGCACGTTAGCGCTCGGTCATTCACGACTTTGCCTCCCAACCACCAAACGGGGAGGACCACAGCAACAGAGCATGAAGTTCCCATTACCCCGCAACATATTCCCCTCTATCGATCTCCCTCCGGACGAGGCGGAGGCGCTCAAGGACTACGCGTCGAGCGTAGTGGAGGAGACGCGCGACTACTACCACGATTTCTTGACGACATGCCACGGGCGAGCGAATGGAAGAAGCTCAAGCAGCACGAGCGGTTCGCTCTCTACAAACAGTATGGGGCCGCGGCGGCGGAGCGGCAAAGTGCATCGATGCTGCGTGACCCCCAACGGGGCGACCAAGTGGTCCCCCTCATGCTCGCGGTCGGAAGTCTCGAAGCTACCGTCGAGGACTGTCTGCTGGGTCTCCGAACGCCAACAGGTCGTAGTATGCAGCTCAAGACTGCTATCGTCGAAGACGGCTACGTCGATTGGGCTGTGCTTGGTCAACTCGTGAAGCCCTCGGCTTCGCAGCCGTTCCACGAGGTGTCTATCAAATGGGCGGTCAAAGCGCACCCGTTCCTCGTCGGTGCAGTAGTGATGCGAGTGCGCGACCTCGTGTACCTCGAGACGACGGGGTTCACTACTATCACCAGCTCGGACGGTCGGAAACAACAGCTTGGGTACCATCTCAAGCACTCGATCGACCTCCCGGACGTCCGAGAGCTGAGCGAATACAACATGGTGCGTGCCAAACTGTCGTATTGTTATCTGTACCGCCAACGCTCCAAGCGCGTGGTGGACGTCTTCCTGCGCGGATTCGTGTGTGCAATGGGCGAGGCGCCAGAGCCGCTGGTCGTGACAACCGTCACGGAGATCGTCATGTCCATCCCCAAGAACCTCGAGTGTGCCAAGATGTACAAGCTGGCGTACCTGGTCAAACACGCTACCCCTCCACTGAAGACGGAAGTGTGTTGTAAGCAGTGTGCATTGTGTAAACGCTCAGTGAAGCCAGCCCCGCCCGGAGGTATCCACAAGATCTGCTGTGTGTGTTGCGCGCGCGTGTGCTCGAGTTGTCGCGTCCCTCAAAAGATGCTGAAGATCTCGCAGTGCAAGCCCGGCGTGACGGCGGAGAAGATGACATTTTGCGTACGTTGCATCCGCTCGGCGTCGGATACCAGCGCAACGCTTGTTGCCGTGCACTCAGTACGAGATTCCGACTCAGACTCACCACCAGAGCAGGATGCTCTGGTGGTGAGTATCGACGTCAGCAGCTCAACACATTCACAGTCGTCGTCCGCGCCCAGTAAGGGGCTCCATAATCTAATGCACACGTCCGTGAACTGATAACCCTTGATGCCCTTCTTACTGCCACTAAAGTCGCTTGATAAGTACCTAAGCTGAGCAAGAGGAAGCATGTTGAAGTGAACACCATGATCAATGCACTTGATTTGAAGGTGATGGAGAGCCCCACACACATCGAGCGGGGCAGGCCTGCAGGCCGGCACATGAAGCCATCACGACACCATTCTGAGCGTTTGTTTCAGCATATGAACATCCGCTTGTTCTGTCGCGCGGATAGAGTTTTCACCATGAGGAAATCCACGCATCAACGCTGTTCCTAGGAGTTTGAGGTTTCGAGAGTCGAGCAACGCAGTCGCTGATGTGTCACGGAGTCTTACCCGATGCAACCGGGACTTTTGATGTTGATCTCATATGGCAAGCGCCTATCGAGCTGATCGGCTATTGTAAAAAGCGGGTGTGTGAGGCTTGAAAACTCTCCCCACCTCTCCCCCTTAGGGGGCACAACCTGCCTTGAAGCTCACTTCTGCACTTGCTTCGTAGCCTCCACTATCTTTTGCTTCGGTGACTGCGCGCAAGTGCATACGACTATTATGAAGGGCCGATTCATCGTCAATCCGTTCCAGGAGCTCAACCTCACGTCAGGCGACCGCACCAGTCTCGTAGAACTGGCAAACCAGTGAATCACGTCCCACCTCGAGCAGTGTGTCAAGTTCATCGAGTCCAAGGGCAAGGTGGATCCGAGCCACTGGAAGCCTCTCAAGGACAAGGAAAAGCTCAAGGTGTACTCTGAGCGTCCGGAGGGGGCAGCAGCAGCCGCTGCGGCCGGTAACGAGGCCACCGGATCGGGACTTCCCATGATCCTGTGCGTCGGTACCATGGAGGGCAAGCTGGAAGACCTGCTTTTCGGCGTGATCAGCGAAGATCTCGAGACGATGCGCGTCAAGGCCTCGTACGTCGACGACTTCAGTGGAGCCGCTGTACTGGACTCGGTCGTGCTACCAACCCTCGAAGACCCGTTCCAGTCGCTCGTGATCAAGTGGATGGAGCTCGACATCCCTTTCCACTCGACGAACCTGGTGAAGAATCGCGACTACGTCTACCTCGAAGGAACGGGTTACGTCACGAACGACAAAGGAGAACGCATGGGTTACCACTTGTTGCACTCGGTCAACTTCCCGCAGACCCACAACCTTCCGAGCCGCGTGCGTGGCAACCTCTCCATCATCGGCTTTTGGCGTCAGGCCGGAACCAACACGATGGAAATGTACGCCACGGGCGTCATGGACCCGGTCGACGCCGGGCTAGTGCGCAAGCTCGTGGTGCCCAACATGGCGAACGTGTTCCTCTCTACGCTCAAGTACGCCTACTGCGGCCAGATGCGCAAGTTGTCCTTCATGCTGGAGAAGGCATACACCGACTCAAAGCTGCACGGCGCCCCTAACAAGAAGAGCATTTGCGTCACATGCTCGTCGCCGATCTCCGGCCGTCGCCTCGGAGACTTTGGCAAGAGCAACAGCACGTGCAAAATTTGCTTTGGCTTCGTGTGCCACGCCTGCAAGGTCGTTCGCAAGCTGAGCTTCGTGGACCCGGACTTGCTGCTGTCCCAGCGGAAGGTGACGTTTTGCACCGCGTGCATCAGTTCGGTCACCAGCGTGAGCTCCGTGGACTGCGCACGTGCACAAATGCTCAAGAGCCACAAGGCCAACCACTCGAGTCTCGAGCGAACGCTGTCGTCTGACGGAAACAGTGCCGAATATTCGAATGCTAGCAGCCACTAAGGCCTGTGTACTCAAGGTTGACAGTCGTAGAACCAGGGATTGCGTATTATTTCTAAAGTATTTTTTTTCCAAGACCTGATGACTCACGAACGATAAGAGCCCCATGATGTGTATTAGAAACTGTCGGACGGTCATTCTCGTAAAGTGAAGTCGTGTTCTTATGCATTGTCTTAGTGTCCTGGCCGCGGCTTACTGTCTTATCTAGATTTACACACCTCCGCTCGAGCTTGGCGTGAACTCCAACACGAAACGATTCACCGGACACTCAGTTCTTGAATCACCTCGTTCTTCTAACAAGCCCCCGTCAACTCAAGCAGCCATGGTGAAGGTAGATTCATCGTCAACCCATTCACCGAGTTAGCTCTCTCGGAACACGACCATGTGCAGCTCAAAGAACTGGCCAACTCGCTCATCTTGGCCAACCTCGAGAAGTACACGGCGTACCAGGACGAGAAGAAGAAGGGGGTCGACTCCCGACGCTGGAAGCTCTGCAAGCAACGCCAAGGGATCAAAATGCTCGTCGAGCGACAAGGAACCGCTTCATCTGGCGAGAACCTCACCGGCAACGGCTTACCGTTGATTTGGGGCATCGGGACCAAGGAAGGCAAACTCGACGACTTGATGTATGGCCTGGTGAGCCCGACACTGGAGGGTATGCGGATCAAGGCCTCGTACGTTGACGACATCAGCGGCGCTGCCGTGCTCGATAGCATCGTCGAGTCCTCCCTGGAAGAGCCTTTCCAAGCTCTACGCCGAGTCCAAGCTGCACGGAGCGCCGAACAAGAAGAACGTCTGCGTGACTTGCTCGGCACCGATCACTGGCCGCAGACTTGGCGACTTTGGCAAGAGCAACAGCACGTGCAAATTGTGCTTCGGCTTCGTGTGCCACGCCTGCAAGATCGTCCGCAAGTTGAGCTTCGTGGACCCGGACTTGCTGCTCTCCCAACGCAAGGTGACCTTCTGTACTCAGTGAAGTGACTAGCATGAGCTCGTTAGATGTCGCTCGTGCTCAGATGATGGCAATTGGCAAGATCCACCAGGCTCCTTCAGGCTTGCAGGTGTCCATTTCATCGGAAGGTATCAGTACGGCCAGTATGGTATCGGATTAGGTAGCTGGACTACATGTATTAATACTATAAAGATACTAGTAACCAGGGCTTGGTAGTAGCAGCTATTCTTCTGAATTACTACCAGTAATACAATTAAGTAAATTATTGGTAGTAGTAACACTGCTTAGACCATTCATGATAATACAGTAGAAATACTGAAGTACTATCAAATAACAGACAATCACACATTTGCTACATGTACATTGGACAAAGCCCCCATTTCGGGAGCGTATCTTCTCTGCGGGGCCTTCGCCACGAGCCCCCACAGCACCAGCACAAACAACGCCAAGTAGAGATACGCCCTGCTGAACAGCAATTCGCATTGTATTGTCTGCTCGTATCCACTCTTTGTCGATGAATCCAAATAGCAATAACCAAGATGAAGTCCTCCATATTGCCCCCTTAGTTGCGACGAAGATTGTGCAGCGTGGACCTTGGAGATGCTGCGCGTTGAATATGCCGTGATAAATCCAGCTTATCGTCCATAGTGTTTGTCTAAATACATTTAGCGTTTCTCTAAATGCAGGCAGTAGCTCGGCAGTAGCTCGATAATACAAGGGTCCGTGGAATAAATTACTAAAATAGCTACTATAATAACAGTAGATTCAGAATCGGCCAAACTACTAGCTACTGAAGTTGTATTAATAATACAAATGATACTATTTGTACTGGTGTCGTTTCGTGAGTTACTATTAATACCAAGCCCTACTAATAGCTTGCTATAAAGCTGCTATCCACCCCCCTTGTAAACTATAATACGCACTGGTTGTGGTGCCGCACAAAAGGAATGGGATCCTCTCCAGCCCAGCATTTGCCTGGTGGTGGCGAACGTTCCACATCCATCAAGCTCAAACGTGGTCGATCGGTGGGACAGCTTGACCGCCAAGCAGCTTTGAATGCACATTACCTCCTCGCTGGTGGTTTGCACTTAGGCAAACACCTGCCGGGATTCTTCTGATGATGTTGCAGACGTTTACCAGGTTACAGCAAGCAGGTCGCGTCCCCATCGCTTCGTCGTGGCTGCCAACGTTAGCATAAGCATGCAGTCTGTCAAGTGCTACGTCAATGTACGGATAGTTGTTCATACTTAGTTTATATAGCGTCGGCACTAAAGAACCGACGACCATCGTGGTTGATGGTGCTCTTGCAGTGTCTGGTTGTGACGAAATCCTGTCCTATACTGTCGGCTTGGGGCACCGACTTCGTCTCAACGCTGTCGAAGACGCCGAGAGGTTGGAGTTCGTCTCGGACATGGACCACGTGGCGAACACGCTGCACGTTGACGGTCTGAGGAGCTGGTCGCGCGCTGCCTGGGCCGCGCTGGAGTGCAGGCTCTCCAACATGCACGAGGTGCACACGGACACTTTATGTCGTACGAGTGAGCGGCTCGGCGACAAGAAGCTCAGCCGCTTCTTGATCGAACACGACATGCACAGATCACCAAGACAGATGCGGCACTTGGTACCAAAGAGGTGCCCGGCCTTTGATCGGCAGGTCACGCACACGTGTGCTGGCGTCTGGAGTTTGGAGACGCCCCCTTGCAGTCGTCGTTCGTCGTGCTTCTGTTGCAGCATCCACGTGAGCTTCTTCATTTGGCCACAGTAGGCGTAGCGTAGTGGCGCCAGCATGTGCGCGGCAGTAGAACGCACGAGGATGGAGCGCGGGATGGCACCTCCAGGGTCGATCGTGCCCGAAGAGTAGTGCTCCACCGCGTCGGGGCTGGTCTGTCGGAAGAAGCTGCACATGGAGAGTCGGCCGCGCACCTTGTGCGGGCGAGCGGTCGTCTGTGGGAAGTGCACCGAGTGCATGAGGTGGTAGCCGATGCGGTCGCCCCCAGGGCCGAGCTGCACCATGCCGGTGGCCTCCATGTACACGTAGTCTCGGTTCTTGACGAGTCCCGACTTGCGTAGTGGCAGGTCCATCTCCATCCACTTGATGACCAAGGAGCAGAACGGGTCGTCCATGGTGGGCTCCACTATGGACGCGAGCACTGCGGCGCCGCTCACGTCGTTCACGTACGAGGACTTGATGCGCATGAGCTCCAGCGACGGGTTCACGACGCCGAACATGACGTCCTCGAGGTCGCCGACCAACGTGCCGGCGCTGAACATGACTGGCAGCTCCGAGACGAGGTAGTCTCCTCTCTCGTCCTCGTCCGTACTGGTCTCCGTTGCGTGCTGCCTGGTACGTCGCGCCATGTCGCGCTGCGAGCGCTCCGAGTACACGCGCAGCGCCTCCTTGGCCTTGACGACCTTCCAGCGGCGCGCATCCACCTTGTCGAGTCCCATGGCCGAGTGCGCCAAGTACTGGCGCAGGTTGTCGGACACGAAGGTCTGCGCCAACGCTTCGAGCTGAGACCGGTCCCCCATGGTGAGCGCCACCTCGTCGAACGGGCTCGCAGTGAATCGCTCGTGCCTCATGCTCTGGACGGCAGCGAGGTGATTCGCAAATGCCGTCGTCGGTCGGGTGGTCTGGGCGCTCGGCAATGGGTGACGAGCTTGTCTTTGGCGCTAGTCGGTCAAGTGCTTCAGCTTCAACGAGGATGCTTCCTCTAACTGTCACATGTACACAAACAATTCAGGCTTGGAAGAGATCCTGCGTCTCCACGAGCCGGCGATCACAGAGCGCTGCTGTAGTTTCATATTAAAATAGCCTGGAAGAGCTGCGCCATGTTGGCTCTCGCATTGCGGCACTCGCTCGGTTTATGTGGCCCTTAACTAGATTTGCTAGTCAAGAGAACCAACGGAACTTCACGCAAAGAAAATTTCTCCGCGCGTGCGTGTACACTCCGTGCCGGTGGAGTAGGACCCGGACCTTTGCAGATGGCGGCGCAAATGAGCGATCGTGCGCCACGTCGCCATTCGTGACGCGAAAGACTGGCGCCAAGACTGGACACTGCGCAGCGTGAGCTCCATCGGCCCGACAGCACCTTGTCGTTGTTGCAGTCCAATCTAAAGTTGTTTGCAATCGGCGGAAAACGAGCAGAGCTTCAACGATTGCTTTCGTCACGATATCTTCGGAGGTATCCTGAGGATCAAGCGTTAAACGCTGCGTTTGCAGTGTTCGAGCAGCGGCACCACAGTGTGGAGACCACACGCGACTGCAATCCCTAATGCTGACTCGGATGCTGGCGTAAGTCGACACGCCTGGTTGACTGCTCGGCCAAGGAGGCCGTCGTGCCTTCCCGCGACGGGCACCTCTTCTAATAGGTTAAGACACTAACGCTGGACTCGTAAGTCGCAACCAACAGAAGGTTGCACGCTTCGGACGTTCGCATTGGACCTCTGAGTCATTTGATCCCCAGAAAAAAATATGGTTGGCTGTGCGTCGCTCCATGGACCATGGGTAGCGTTTGACATATTCCTAGTAGTACTATGATAGTACTTGATCTCCCCAACACTGTCCTTGGGCGACCATGATCGAAATAAACAGTACGTGGACAACGCTTATCCTCAGCTACTACTACTCGTATCTGACGTTGCGGACGACTGGTGGTGGTTCGTCGGGTAGTTATCTAGGATCCGCGCGCGCGCTGCCTCCAACGCGTTGGACTTGTTCACCTCTGCGAGACAGAGTCCGCAGAACGTGACCTTCCGCTTGGTCAGCTGCATGTCCGGCGCGATGAAGCTGATCTTCTTGTGGATCTTGCAGCTGTGGCACACGTAGGCGAAGCAGAGCTTGCACGTGGCGTCGGTCTTGCCAAAGTCGCCCAGCTTGCGGCCAGTGATTGCTGCTCTACACGTCACGCACTGCACCTTCTTACTTGGAGCACCGAGCAGGCGAGATTCCTTGTACCGCTTCTCCAGCATCCACGCGAGCTTCTTCATTTGGCCACAGTGCGCGTACTTGAGCGTCGACAGAAATGTCGTAGCCATGTTGGGGATCACGAGGTGGCGCACAAGACCTCCCGCTGGGTCCATGATGCCCGTGATGTAGATCTCCGTCACATCCGCGGCGCTTTGCCGGAAGAAGCCGCAGATGGACAAGTTGCCCCGCACTCGGTTGGGCAGCTCGTGGGTCTGTGGGAAGTTGATGGAGTGCAGCAAGTGACACCCTACGCGCTCGCCACTAGGCAGCTCTATGATGTCGGTCGCTTCCACGTAGATGTAGTCTCGGTTCTTGACGAAGCTGGTCGTGTGCAGCGGGATGTCGAGCTCCATCCACTTGACCACGAGCGACTTGAACGGTTCGTCCAGCGTTGGCTCCTCGACCGTAGCCAGCACCGCAGCGCCACTGAGGTCGTCGACGTACGAGGCCTTGATCCGCATCACTTCCAGCGTCGGGTTCACCACACCGAACATGACGTCCTCAAGTTGCCCGGGAGCCGTGCCAACGCACAACAGCGACGGCAGGTCCTGCGCGGATTGGTTACTGTCTGCAGCAGGCTTCTCGCAGTACACTCGTGCCTTTTCGCGGGTCTTGACCAGCTTCCAGCGCTGGAGATCCACTTGGCAGTGGTCGGTCTCGAGGAACGCAGTGTATCGTTCGAGTCCGGCTTTCACGAGCGAGCTCGCCAATTCGTGCAGTTGGCTTTGATCCGACGGTGACAAGGGCACCGTCGGGAAGGGGTTGACGATGAATCGGCCCTTCATGGGTGATGGTTTTCTTACTCGAGTTGTCGGCGAGAGGAGGGAGGTTGGACAGTGAGCTGGCCTTCCGTGCACCCGTGAGTGACTGGCACGAATGCTGTCAGTCAAGGAGTCAAGGGGCGGAGATTAGCCATCTGTCTCGCGTGCTTGGAGAGGTAGCAATTCGTGGAAAAGGACGAACGCTTGACACTCTCCGCTCTTTGAGTTCGGTGACCCCGTGGATTTTCGGGCATGGGGCGACTACGCATGGCCAGATAAGACGATGTTGAAAACTGGACTCAGCACTTGCCTATCCGGTTTGACGTGCTTCTTGACGACAGAACAAGACTCAACATCATATTATGGGGAGAGCGGACCTACAACTAAACTACATGGAGATACTCGACATGCTTGACGACATGCTGCCCGTCGACGACACGGAGCTTGGGATGGCGTGGCCCTTGCTGCTCAACAGCATGGCTCGAACTGCGTCGGTCGAACGTCATCTCACTTATGCAGCCGGTACAGAACGTCGCCTTCCGCTGGGAGAGCTGCAAGTCCGGGTCCACGAAGCTCAACTTGCGGACGACCTTGCAGGCGTGGCACACGAAGCCGAAGCAAATTTTGCACGTGCTGTTGCTCTTGCCAAAGTCTCCGAGGCGACGGCCGGAGATCGGCGACGAGCATGTGACGCAAATGCTCTTCTTGTTGGGGGCGCCGTGCAGCTTTGAGTCGGTGTAGCGCTGCTCTAGCACCCACGCCAGCTTGCGCATCTGGCCACAGGGCGCGTACTTGACACTGGACATGAAGGCTCCGACCATGGCCGGAACGATGATGAAGCGGATCATGTCGCCGGCCGGGTCCATGACGGCCGTACCCCACATGTCAAGCGTGTTGGGGCCGATTTGCTGCCAGAAGGCAAGCGCCGAAATGTTGCCGCGGATGCGGTTGGGCAGGTCGCGCGTCTGCGGGAAGCTCATCAAATGGTAGCCTAGCAGCTCGCCATTGGGGCCTTTCACGTGGCCCGTGCCTTCGAGGTAGACGTAGTCGCGGTTCTTGACGAGGCTCGTCGAGGCGAACGGGATATCCACCTCCATCCACTTGAGAGTGAGCGTTTGGAAAGGGTCTTTTAGCGACGGCTCGACGATAGTGTCCAGAACGGCAGCGCCGTCGAAGTCGTCGACGTAGGACGCTTTGATCCGCATGGCCTCGAGTGTCGGGCTGATCACGCCGTGCATTAGGTCGTCCAGTTTGACTGCCAACGTGCCGACGGCCAGGATGATTGGCAGTCCGTTGCCTGTGATGAGCTCCCCCGATCCGGTAGACGCCGATCGCTCCGTGTACATCCGGATATTCTGGCGCTCCTTGACGAGCTTCCAGCGAGCAGGGTCAACTTTTCGCCTCTCTTCCTTGTAAGTGCTCCACTTCTCGACGTTGGACATGATGATTGAGTTGGCCAGGTCTTGCAGCTGCACATGATCGTTCTCCGTTAAAGCAAGCTCCGGGAACGGGTTGACAATGAATCGCCCTTTCACCATGGCTGTTGAGTGTCCAAGGAGTACTTGAGGAGGTCGGTGGATATTCGCAAATGATCACTCAAGTCAAGTGAGCAACGAGGGTTTGCCTCCTCCAACATAAGTTCACGTCCGAACAAGAACACGAGACGGAGAAACCACATCCGCATTTCGCCAGAGGCACGCCATCAAAAGCGGGCGACTTTATTGTGGGTAGAATGTGTTTCGGGTCGCCTGCAGTGTGTCAGATGTAGGTTTTACATAAATTACTTGCATGAGTTATTAATAGGCCCCGAACCTGGATCCCGACCACAAGAAAACGGTGAACTAACTGCCCACGGAAAGACAACGAATTATAAGCTTATCATGACATTAGGTACAGAGGTCCCTCTCAGTAGCCGTAGTAGGTTGCTGAAGCGATTTCAGAGGGACTAGATATGGAACTAGCAATTGACTGATTTTTGTTGGAGTCTCACTGATCTAATATACGGGGGTACTGAAAAGAAGAGATGCGACTCGCCCTCTTCCGTCTTACGCAAAGTCCTCGGCTTCGGCCAGACGCGGTGACTAGGGAAAAATACCTCGTTGTAAGGCTCGCGTTCGCTCACTCGCTTAAAAGGTTAAATATCCCCGCCTAATCGACAGGCTTTGAATAATCCTTGAGTGGATTGAGTGAGGTCTTCAACGACCATCACTAGCGAGAGTAGAGACGTTGAGCAAAAGTTGGATAAGCTTACTTCTCGACTAGACATGAAGAATTGGCAGATGGACCACAGTATATTTATTTGTAATCCTGCCTCCAAAGCTAGTAATTAACAGTGTCTCACAAGTGATTATTTACGGATCTCCATCTTGATCGAAATTTATCGGTACTGTATCCTGAAAACCCTGCATCCAAAACATCGACCACACCTGCATACGAGCCGGAAAAAGGAAGCCTTTATTATGGCTGCTTGGTTATCCTATCTGCGATCGTCACGAACTTTGCTGCACACAATAAACGGGACAAGATTATGCTATATAATACCAGTGCGTAGTTTACAATGGGAACAAATTGATTATGATAGCAGCTTCTAGCAAAATAGTCATCCACCCGTGCAGTCATCCAGCCGTGCAGTCGTCCAGCAGCGTGTCATGCAGCACAGCTCGTGCTAGTAGTCCGACACGAAGCTGGCCGTACATGTACTCGTACTTTTCGATGAAATCGAGAACCGCAAGCTTGAAGGAGCCTGGTGGATATTGCCAGTTGCCAACATCTGAGCACGAGCGACATCGACCGACCTCATGCTCATTACCTCAATGATGCAGCCCGCACAAAAGGTCACCTTGCGTTGGGAGAGCTGCAAGTCCGGGTCCACGAAGCTCAACTTGCGGACGACCTTGCAGGCGTGGCACACGAAGCCGAAGCACAATTTGCACGTGCTCTTGCTCTTGCCAAAGTCGCCAAGTCTCCGACCTGAGCCTAATCGTTAAATTCCGTGTGCACCTCGTACGTGTTGGAGAGTCTACACTCCAGCGCGGCCCAGGCAGCGCGCGACCAGCTCCTCAGACCGTCAACGTGCCGCGTGTTCGCCACATGGTCCATGTCCGAGACGAGCTCCGACCTCTCGGCGTCTTCGACAGCGTTGAACCGAAGTCGGTGCCCCAAGGCGGCAGTATAGGACAGGTTGCTGTCACAACCAGACACTGCAAGAGCACTATCAGCCACGATAGTCGTCGGTTCTTTAGTGCCGACGCTGTATAAACTAAGTACTGTAATGTGCGTGAGTAGTGAACGGATCTACAGCTATTGTACTCGTCACAAGTCAGTGGTTTGGGTGATCGGACGGCACGTATTAGGTTCTTTGCGTGTTGTGATGACATTTTACTTGAATTGATGAAGGTCCGGCACGTGTATATTAGTGCTGTCGACGTCAAGGGTCGGGGTGAAAACTGGACGTCGCCGACATCGACGTCCAGGGTCGTCGACGTTAGTTAGCT
>AWVV02010386.1:0-12021 GCA_000500205.2 Phytophthora lateralis | reverse complement strand
TATATATAAGGGGGAGTTTATCACTTACTCGGTGGAGGGGGGCATCCGCTCGTCCAGCGCATGCTTCGTGTTCGTAACCATGAGGTCCGTGACCCGCGAGGAGGCGATACGCATCAAACTAGCGTGTGAGCAGCACGCCAAGAAGTACAACAAAAGGCTGAAGAAATACTTCCCCGATTACGAGTGGGTCGCATCGAACTCGCAGCCGTGCCCACTGTGTGCAAGGTGTACAGAAGCGAATTGCCGCCGGAGAAGCCCCACAGCGACCCCTCCGCCATTGCTGCCAGAGTGTGGGCTATTTGGCTGTGCACGCCAGCGGTCAGATACCAGACATTCGTTGCCAAGTGGCCCAACGTGAAGGAGATTTTGGACGCTGTCCCTAGAATCCGCTTCTGCGATCCCGACAGCGAGGACATGGCGGAGGTTCTGCGTAACCTCGAGAATGCGGGATGCGATTGTACGCATCGGCACATACGCTCTGACGCATCCAGCGCTCGTCAAGACATTGAAAAACTCAAAATCGATCGCCCGGATGTATCGATTCGAGTGCTTTTCAATTGGAGTTGGTGTTGGAGTTGTGCCATGGCTTGATCGAACTGTACGGGGCCGGCATCGACCTGAGATATAAGCGTACCATTACGGTCCACATGAACGCCATATGCGTGGGCTCCAACTACTGCTTTAGTGGCAGTGCCAATTTCGGTGACGTAGGGTCCTCAGTTGGGCAAATCGAGTTAAGCTCCCACATCTACGCTACAGATCTACGACAACAACTTCTTTGGCGATACGGCGGCTGAAACCGGGGGCGCACACCAGGCCGCGGTGCCCACCACGCTGGCTGATATCCTCTCAACGAAGGAAGAGCTTCGAAGGAAAAAAGCGGGCAGTGGATGAACCCGGAGTCACTTGTTGTTGGTCTCTATTAGTCTATTTACTTGCTTTGCCTGCTTTCCGGGGGGCAGGGGTAAGAAGAGTGGACGCGGCATCGGCGACGTATCTGTCGTGGTCCTTTGTGTGCTGGATGAGCGCTCGCCACGCGCGACTCTGCTGCAGCAGCGTCGAGTTGCCCACGATCCACAAGCTGCTCTTGGCGCGCGTGAGGGCGACGTTCATGCGCCGCTCGTCGGCCCAGAAGGCGTCGAGCACGTCGCGCTCCTCGTCGTGGCTCCTTCGCTGCTTCTTTCGGCGGCCGCCGTGGCTCGTTCGCACACACGAGTAGATGATGATCTCCTTCTCGCGGCCCTGAAAGCCGTCCACGGTGTTCACCTCGATACCCAGAGGCCGATCACACTCCGACTCGAGACGCCCCAGCGCACCGCGCACCTCGTAGATCTGCTGCTTGTACGGCGCGATCACGCCGATCCGCTTCTTCCACTCAATATGCGGGAACTTGTTCAGGAGACGACGCACGAGCTGCACCACGACTTCGACCTCGCTCAAGTTGCGCAGCGACGTGGACCCGCTCACCTGACTCTGAGCCCCCTGCACATCCAAGAACAGCAACGGTTTGAACGCTCGATCACGGTGATAGTCCTGCGCAGTCCACTCGCGCATGTTGGCGTCCTGCACCAACCGCCCTTCGTAGAAGTATGACGACGGGAACTCGGCAATCTCCGGGTGCATGCGGTACTGTTTCGTCAGCAGCAACACTGGGGAGCCATTCTCGACCAGACGCTGCTGCAAACTTCGGTCGTAGCCCATCGATAGAAGCTTCTTGGAGATCACCGTAGCTGGCAGCTGTCTGTGGTCACCCACGAGCACAACGCGATGCGGACGGAATTTGAACGGGATGAGCGTGCTAGCCTCCACGGCTTGAGCGGCTTCGTCGATAATCAACGCGTCGAAGTCCTGCACAAACTCGCACATTGCCACGGAACCCGCGCCACTAAGGGTGCAGAAGACGATCTGTGCGTTCTTGATGATCGCCTGGCGTGCCTGTTTTATCGTCGGGAATGTGCTACGATGCTTCGCCACCAAACTCTCGAGTAGGACTTCTTCCACCTCGCGGGCGTACTTGCGCATCTTCTTGCAGTTTTTCTTGCTTTCGCTGGCTTCTCGAGCTGCAGCCAAGCCTGATTGCTGCTGACTGCTCTCCGGACGACCCACGCGCACAATACGCGGGCGATACGACTCACCCTTCCCTCCATCAAACAAGCCTTCGCTAAGCACTCGAACGACCAGTTCATCAACAGCAGCATTGCTTGGTGCAGCAACCAAAACGCGAATTGAGGTCTCAGCCACAGTCTTGGAAACCGCCGAGGTTCGGGCGCTCTGGAGCGATGCTCCCACGCGAATGCGAGCCGTGCCCTTTGCCTTCTGGAGCGTCGATAGCCCAGCACCATCCAGCAATGAAGACAAAATCCCTAGGATAGTCTTCGTTTTGCCTGTTCCAGGCTGTACATTTACAAACGATAAATCGCAGTTAGATCATCACAAAGCAGAGATGAAACAAAAGAGCGCAACGCACCGGTCCTTGGATAATGACTCTGCTGTCTTCACCCAGGCAGCCGAGGATCGCCTGCATCTGCGAGTCATTGTAGTGCTTTTGTAGATACTTCAGCAAGCGTGGCGAAAGTATCGAAGATGGTGACGAGGTTTTCTTCGACACCTGCTCTGTTTTGCTGGGAGGTGCTTGCTTTCCACGTAGTAGCATCAGCTTGAGATCATTTGGCAAGAATGAGATCGCCTTTATTGCCTGGAACTCACGCGCGCTGGTGGTTGTGTTGTGCACTTGCTGCAGAGACCATTTCCAGTTGGGCACCCGCTGATTCGATAGACACAGCTCCGTCAACACGCCAAAGTTTTCGACTGCGTCTTCTCGGTCTCGCTTTTGAGCACGAATAAGCACACAAATTTGGTCACTATCGCCTCCGCCGCTGTTACCACCTTTGCCTCCAGCATTGCTCTTTCCTCCTACTGCGACAATTGAGTCGCACAGTACCACACCAAACACGCACATCTCGTAGTTTTTCCAGCGAGGAGAGCGCACTAGCACCAAGTCGCCACTTATGAAGTCCGACGAGCTTTTCCTGCCAAGTGCCGATGCATCGAAAGTGAGAATGTAATCGTTGTTGCTGGATGTGTTTCCGGTAAAGCCACTTTCGGAGAAAATGGCGCCAAAACTTAGGCCCAGCGATGATGTCGACACCTGCACACCGCAAGGTGACACCGATGCGAGTGACAGGTGCCGGGTTGGGCCTGCACGTCCACCACCTCTTCTGTCCGTGGAGTCACTAACGGACGCAACCAATTCTTCCATGATCGCTTCGAGCTGCACATCACAATAGTCTTCAATAGATGAATGCTGAGCAGGCAGTTTCCCCCCAGCATATCGCTGAAATGGTTCTCGTTTCTGCTCGGATCCACGAACGTTTCTTGGTGTCATATCCAACAGAAAATCGTAGAATTCATCCAGTGCTGGCCAGAGCAAGGAACTCTTGATGCTCGGTGCTTTTTTAGTAAGACCTGGGGTCTTCCGTTTCTTTGAGGTAGTTTTCACTGGTAGCGAAGGAGACGATGAGGCAGCAACGCTCGCCCCGCTGCTGACTACAGTCGCTGCTCTAGACGAAGATGGCTTAGACAGGTTCTTACGGCCAGACTCACCCCCTGCTGCTCTTAATGCGGCCTCTAGCACATTCACACTGGGAGAACCATGTGCGCCCCCTTCTTCGCTTTCCGATTCGGACTCGGACGATGATGAGGAAGACGCGATAACCTCTCGCCGACCTCTACGTTTTACTGTCATCACTTCGTCATCTTCATCTTCCTCCTCGTCTGAATTGCTGGGTGCTGTTGTTCGCTCGATAATGTCGCTGCTTATCGGTGTGTCAGGCTTTCGGGGATCATCGGATTCGATGATAATCAAAGCATTACGGGTTTTGGAATCCGCGAGGGTCGCTGGCGTTTGCGCAGAGCCACCCATGCCATCGGAGAGAACAGCCCCGTTATCACGTGTACCCTCCATGTTTTCGTTGTCGACAACCTCGAGATCGTCTCCCTGTTGAGCCCTGTACTCTGTGTAGTTTCCACTGTCAATAGTCGACGTTCGCGACGTCGGACCGTCGTTCTGGACAACATCCTCCTTCCCATTGCCCCCCTCCACCTCCTCCTCATCTTCCTCCTCAACTTCTGACATACTAACATCCGACACGTTACCCTCATCACTTTCGGTCGTGGCGTGCGCAGAGTGTTCGGATACATACTCCGTTGGTTGAGCTCTTACAGGTGACGCACTTTCACCCCGCTGATCAGGAGCATGATCGGCTGCAAGAAGCTGTGGGGAATGATCATTATTGCCACCAGGTTCAGAGTGGCCAGGCAATGGAGACGTCAACGCACCCTCCTTCGATACAACCGCAGTAGATAGCTCAGATGGATCGTTTTCAGAGATCTCATCCTCGACAAGAGGATCGTTTTGTTCACCAAGCTTGTGTTGGTCATGAGGCAATGTTCCTTCATAATTGCCACCAGATGTACCACGTTGGACGTTTACACGTAGGTGCTTTGTTTGCCCATCACGGTTTTCAACTAAATGTCCATCTGCAGCAAGCCCTTGAGGCTGAGCACCCTCCGATACAGACGCCATATCGTGGTCGCTGTCGCACCTGCGTAGGTCCAGATATCTAGCGGTGGAACTGGTGGTTGCAGTATACGATGAAATCGCCCTTGTAGACGAGACTCGAGCATGGTTGCCATCAGGAGTAGCACGATGCTCGTGAGAAGGTTCGTCAGCTACCGGAGGCTCGGCATGCGTCGGTGAGGTTACAGCAGCTTGAAGGAGCTCGTTGGACCGCTTGAGGAGTTCATTTTCTTTTCTCAAGCGTCCCATCTCTTCCAGCATTTCGGGTGCGATCACCACCGCTGGCGCCTCCAGCTTTACTTCTGCCATGGTTTCTGGCAGTTGGGACTTAGATGTCTCAAGAACCCGTGTAGGCGCCTGTGGCTTTACAAGCAGCGAATTTGCTGGAATCGGGGAGGCAACCGGCACTTGGACACTCGGTGATGCAAACGTGTTAGAGTCAGCAGCAACCACAGCTTCAGTAGAGACGGGAGGTTTCTGCGGGGTTGCTAGCTTCCGCTCTACCTGTTCGAGCGCCATTGCAAATATGAGATCTTCCTCCATGTCGTCAGCAATGAACTCGTTCTTCACCGAGCTGGCTGGTGGGTCAGCAGACGAAATTGGAGCTGCACCAACTGGAGCTTGGCAAGGTTGGATTGCGTTTGATGCTCGTGTGTGTAGGAGATCTGGCACCACTGGCGCCTCACCTACTGGCTTGCCGAAAGTCTGTTGCTGCTGCGTCGCACCTGTAACCACAGTACGCGGATCATCAACTGCAGTGGCCGGAACAACTGAACTAGAAACAGTCCCAGCAGCAGCAGCAGCAACAGTAACTGCAGAAGCAGAGCCAGTTGAAACAGCAGTAGGCTTGATATCTCGATGCAGCGTCTGGATGCGCGCCTCCACCCTCTCTTTCTGCTCTTGCTCCAATTGCATCTTCACCTCCGCGAGCGTCATCTTCGTCTGCCGCGTCGCTCTCTTCGCAGGCGTTTTCTTCACTGCAGCCTTCTTCACCGCAGCTGCAGTCTTCTTTGGCGCAGTTTTTTTCGGTGCCGCCTTCGTAGCTGGAGGTGTCGCCCGGGTTCTACTCCTTGTCGCCTTCACGGCCTGCGTCATGTCCTCCACCTCGGCCGTGGTGCTTGTTTCGCCAGTCGACGCGCCGCTGGCCAGCCGCTTCTTGAACTCGCGCATACCCACCTCGACGCTGACGAACTCGCTCTTGTCGCTCTTGCGCGGCTTCTTGCGCAACGTGGCGGTGCCCGGCGCCTTGCGCTTCTTGCCGTCCGCGTCCATACCAGTAATATTTTCAGCCAACCCGCACCCGGTAGTACTCTACGATAGTACTATCTGATAGTACTACGAAAACGCCTTAACTCCAGACTCCCCTCAACTGTCACTTCTCGATCTGGCCTCGTCCAGACACGAGCATTTCCCGTTCCTCCCACCGGCGGCCTCCCTGCCGACTTCATCCACGTCTCCCGACGCGCCCCGATCTGACCATGCCCAGACGCGGGGTTCCCCTCCAATCCTCCTGTCGACGGCCACCCCGTCGACTTATGCCGCGCCTTCCGGCGCCTACCCCGCCGCGTCGGGTTCCGCCGCGATGGCCTCCGTCGCACCCGCGTTTTCGTGCGATTGGATGACGCCAAACTGATTCTGGTCTGTGCGCTGTCGCAGGAAGTCGTACAGCAGCCCTCCGCAGTTGAGATCCTGTTCGTCCATCTAAGTCGTGTCTGGGTATCCCTTCCACTTCACCTCGAACTCGCGTCGGGTCCGTCCATATCGCGTAGCACGTCCGTCGCGCATGTCCAGGATCCGATCTACTTCGTATACGTCGTCCCCAGGATCGCGCGTCCCCCAGCTGTCTTCCGGGAGGAACTCTTCGGCGAAGTTGGAACGCACGTCCGCCGGCATCGTCAACGATAACGCGGGTCGCGACGGGAACTGGCGGACAGATCTCAGCTTGGAGATGTGCCCCCATGGCCTGTCGTGAAGGTTCCCTCGGAGTTCCACGACACATCAGGTCTCTATCCGAGCTCACTTGCCGTCGACGACCTTCCAATCGACGGCGCTCCCGCCTCCGGTTCCTTCTTTATCGTTACCCCATCTTCCGGAGTGGTACTCCCGGGTCGCGGCACCATTGTGGAGTAGCGCCCTCGCAGAACTCTACAAAGTCGTTCTCGCACAAACCCTTCGCGTCAGCGTCGGGCTATTTCCCCGGTACTTGAGCAGCGTATCTCAGGGTAGGGTGCGGATCAAGGCTGGGTAAAGCCTGAAGCGTTCTTGACACAGCGCGGATGGCCCTCGCTCTGCGTCACTCTTACTTGACGTCTCACTCGGCAGTGACGTCCTCTCGCCTAGTCCTCGGTCGTGCGGCGTTATCGGGCCGGCGTTTTCCGTCTTTCCCGCGGAAACTTCCGTACCCCGTCGCACCGCGTCGACCCCCATCAATCGCGCTGTCCGTCGTTGCCAATCCACTTCATTCCGCGCTGGGTCGCCTTCTGACGGCCCGCTTCTCCACAGGCCCGCTTCTCCACAAAACCTGTAGCTGTAGAGTGAACTACTCGCATGGTTCGACGACAGCGGTTAAAAATCACATGCAGAAGTATCACATGGAGATTCTGCTGAGAGCTGCACAAGAACGCAAAGCTGCTAAAGCGCGAACTGCCAAGCGGCAGCTGGAGGATGCCTTTGCCCTTGCTCCTGAGTTTACCAAGCGTCAGCCCACCGCTGTTACCAACGCTCAGGAGAGCTACGCTAAATGGTCTACTTGCCAAATGGGTAGCTCAGAGCATGCGTCCTCTCTCAATTGTTGAAGATCCTTGGTTGCTGGAATTCATCCGCTTCATAACCCAAGAGCTGGGTGGTATCCTTTTGGATGTCCCTGGGGCCACCCAGTTGCGCGATGACATCAAACGCATTGCCGCTGAGTTGAGAGCATCCTTGAAAGCTCATATTCACGAGGGTTGTTGGTACTATTGTATTACGACTGATATCTGGACAAGTCGCAAGGCTCAGAGCTATATGGCGCTGACACTTCACTACCTGGATGAAGACTTCACGATGTGCAGTTGGACGTTGGAAGTGGAAGGTTTTCCTGGTATGCATACTGATACCGCCATTGCGTCGGGTTTGGAGAAGATGCTGGAGCGGTGGGAATTAAAACCAGAAATGTGCACGCTGCTTGTCCGTGATGGAGCTGCCAACGCTGTACTTGCGATTAACATTTTGGGTGTTACCAACATGTCGTGCATTGCGCATTCTCTTCATCTGGTCCTCGGTGGTGCCCTAGCGGCCCACAAAGGGACTCGCGTGCGTGCAGCTGAAGAATTTAGTGATACGTCGACCACTGAAGCCGACCTGCAACAGGGTCCCGTTCAGAATGATGTGCAAGGAACCGGTGAAGATGACGTTGTCGCTGCATCACCGGCAGAGCAAGAAGCAGTGCTGACTGAACTTGAGAGCGTTCTGGAGACCACTTTGAGCAATAATGCTGCAGCTCAAGGTGCTATAACTCAGGTTCGTGGAGTTGGTCAGCGATTTCGCTCGCTCGCTACATATTTTCACATGTCTGCCAAAGCTACAAACCGCCTTGACGTTATTCAGATCCAAGATTGGAAGCGACTAGCATTTCACTTGATTACGGACTGCCCTATGCGATGGAATTCATGTCGAGGCGTGCTTGTACGTCTCATTGAACTGGAAGCTCCGTTGGATACATTCTACGCTTATCTGGAGAAGCCGGAAGGAAAAGAAGAGTTTAAAGATCTAAGCCAAGACAAGTTTCCTGAACCGAAGGAGTGGTTCGTCATTAAGTGCCTTATCGCCCTCTTGGATTGCTGCCGTGACGAGAGTCCTCGAGGGGTGTCACTACCCAACGTTGGCTTTAGCATTCCCGATGCTGCGTCGCATCAAGAAGGTGCTAAGCAGCCCCAATATTTTTGACAGGCAAGCTAGGTGGTCGAGCGCCATGATTTTCTAGTCGATACCCTTGTGATGATGTACCAAATGCGCAAGGCCATGCTCTCCCTCTTTACGGATTGGTTCAAGGGGATGAAGTTGAGCTAGTATGGATCACGTTTCTTGACCCCCGCTTTCACAAAATGAAGCTGTTACGACAAGACGAAGTGGAGGCTGCGAAGAATGCTTTGGTTGATGCTGCAGCAATGGCTGCTAGCGACTTTGCAGACTCCCCACAAGTGCCAGCCCAGAGTTTTCGCAGTGATCCACGGCGTCGATCTCCAAGTGACGATACGACTGGTGTTTGGGGTGACGTACTGGGCTCTGACGACGATGATGAGAGATCGGTTGTTGGACACGATCCCTTGATGCAAACCTGTGTGTTACATGCGCGCAGGAGTTTGTATCGTACCTCGAGGCTGCCAAGAAAGTTCACTAAAAGCAAGACCCGCTAACCTGGTAGTCCGATAATGGTCACAACTATCCATCACTTAGACTGCTAGCCAGGAAGTGACTGGGGTGTGTCGCTACTTCTGTTCCGTCAGAACGAATTTTTCGACTGCAGGAAATACAGTGACCGCCAAGCGTTGTCAGTTGGACCCTGCACTCGTACGTGAGATGGTGTTCATGGCAGAGAGCGCAATCTGTAAAACAAAATGAACGCTAGACGCACCCTTTGATCGCAGTCATGCCAGCGTTGTGCGTTCGTCTGACAGATTTATCTTCTCGCTTTCCAGGTTTGCAGCGATACGTTGTGAGAGATTTGCGCGCCACGGACACCTACAGCGACTTCGTGGACGCGTATTCTGGATCGTTCTGTCAGATATGTTTCGTACGCTTGCCATGAGCACGGGATCATCCGCACTCAGCCCCAGTTTGCCCAGGGCGTACCTATCATCGAAGGCGTCTTGGTCGGCAAAAACGCCAGCAAGATCTCGGTCTCTTTCACGGACGAGGAGATCGCGCACGCGCTGCTCTTTTCGGCCCGAACATCCCGGACCCGGTGAACCACTTCATCACGCGCTAAGTTCTGTACTGTACTGCGTGCATTTGCTCTGTCTAACATACGATCTGCTCGGTATATTTCAGATGGGACCAAGACCCGTGGTCGATCGCCGCCTACAGTCCCCTCACGGTGGACAGCACGGATGAGGGAGGACCCGTCGATCATTAGCCAGACTGTGGCGAACCGCGTGCTTTTTGCAGGCGAGGCGACAGACTACAAGTACCAGGGCGCGCTGCAAACCGCGTACCTGTCGGGTCTTAAAGCCGCAGCTGAAATCATGGGTTAAGTAAGGCGGATCATTGATGTGAAGCCCGACGCTCGAAAAGAATTGCAAAAGTTGAGTAGCAAAAGCTGGAAAACAAGCAAGAATGCTGTCTAACTCTTTGGATTGTTGCTGAGCTCGTGTATCGAAATGCTGAGTTGCACCCTCGGATCATTCCGCCTCGCCCGTTCCTGCTGTCTAACAGCACCTCCTCGAGTGCAAAATCTCGTAACGTAAGCTCGCCTTCAACGCTGTCCCACCCGACGGAATGAGCAGTCGTGCCGACTTCACCAATCCAAACTCTTTGTTTTCAAGCTCTGCCGTCCCAAGCCAACTGCTGACGGCGTTTAGCTCGATCTCACTGACTTCCTGTCGCCAACTTTCATGCCGCACGCGTTGCTGTGGACGAGGAACGTAACCGGGGGTCATCGCTGCAAAACATAAGTGTGCCGATCCAGCTTGAAACGCGTCCAGTCGCTGGCAAGCTTAGCAAGATGACGAGCTTGGTTGGAAGTGGAGCTTGCCAGACTGCAGGAAACCAAGCGACGAAGTGACAACCACGCGCTCGGCCGTCACACGATGGCCACCACTGCGCTCAACAACGACACCGTCTGCGCCTTCGTAGTCGATGGAGGTGACGCACACGTTCGTGTGGATGGAGTCCTTCACAGGCTCCCCTAGGTGGTCGATGAAGAGCTCTATTCCCAAAAGGAATAATGCAATGCGCACCAGGATCATCGCTGTATGGCATGCCAAGAACAAAGTAACACATTAGAACTACGCAGAGCCACACCAGGTTACCCCTCTGCAACGTACTTACCCAATGAGCCCCGTCTCAGCTACCATCTGATTGATCCGACGAACACTTGCATTTGTTGGTGCCAAAATCGCGCGATCCACAAAATACTGGTCTGGTAAATCCATTTCACCAACACCAGGGTATATAACATCGATCAGCGCATTGGCATTGCTGGAGCGGTGGTCCTCTTCATTTCCCGTCAAATCGTGTTCAACGTCCGATTCCACTTGAGGGGGCAAATTAAAGTTCGGAGGCTCAATCTCGGTATCTTCCTTAGAAGAGTATTCACCGGCTGACGTAGATCCGTGTCGAACCGGAACAACACACATCTCACGGGGCAGGCGAATGTAGCCGTCGCCAATATCCGGGTTTGTTTTAGGAAACTGACCCTCTCCAATTTGAAGCAAGAACTCTGAAAACTCAGCTAACTCAGCTGCGTCGTCTGGGTTTGGTGCTGTCCTCACCCACATGTTCTCGAACAGGCATACCTGTCGTAGGTGTCGCCACCAAGGCGAGGCTTTAAAGCATACCTTCAGTGTTTCAATTCTCGATGCATATTTTAGTACAGGGAGAATCTGTCGATGATCACCACTAAAAACCATAATCTTACCGCCGAAAGGTTCTACATCATTATCCATGATATCACGAAATGTTCGGTCTACGGCTTCAAAGCACGATCGATGCATCATCGGAGCCTCATCCCATATAATTAACCGAGCGTGGCGAATTAAATCCGCTTTCTGGCTTTGTTTGGAGATGCCACACGTAGAGTGGATATATATCTTGCTAACTGATACTGAATAATCTCGTTGAGCGGCTGATCTTATATCTGACCTTCAATGGTTATCGTTGTCATATCCACACCCCTGTAGACGTAGTTGTAAATGTATTTAACGGCTTGTTTGTTGCACATGTGGTGTTGGGGGTTTAAGGCAAGTCACAAGGCTCGGCCGCCAGGTTATGGGTGTTGCACTTGCTGGCGGAAAGCGACCAGCGCATTCTGATTGGCGGATCTCATTCCCCGCACTACAGTGACCACAGCAGAATAGTGACCGAGGGCTCGGCCAGGTATAATAAAATCCCGGTCGAGGTTAAAACCTCGTTTTGTACCCATTTAGGTGTTGTACCCTCGGACCTATAGAGCCGGCCATACGATCTCCTACAGAGATCTGTTCACACTTGATATTTGTATATAGGTATAGGACTAGCTAAATGATGACCTAGAGAGGCTCTCAGAGCCGTAGATAAACAAAAATAAATCAGCAGTCTTCCCCCCAAGTCACCAAGGGTCAAGTCCGTCTTCGGTATGTCTAGCTAGCTTATCTTAGGGTCTGGATACGCTCAGCTGCGTGAGATGCCTGTCAGTGAGCTCAAGGTACATTGAACCGAGGGTTTGTTGCTGGTCAGTCCAAGAGATTAGAGTGGCCGAGTGTTGG
>AWVV02010383.1:0-15548 GCA_000500205.2 Phytophthora lateralis | reverse complement strand
GGAGCGTGGAGTAAAGCCATTCGACTGTTTTGGCAGTCGGAACAGGCCAGACTGGCCGATGAAGCTGCTCGTGTATCCGGAGAATCTACAGTTAGCCATTTCAACCTGTAGAGCCTCTTCCCGGATCGTGTACGTACTTTTTCGAATCCTTCAGCTGTGGCGATATCAAACTTCGAACTCCGTACAACCGCCATCTAAATAATAACAGCTTTAGTATTTTCATAACCGAAGTGTGACTTTGGAGCAACATATAGACCAGGAAGAAATCAGCTAAGGTCCGCAAATTGATCGATGCCCCGCTAAACGTACAAGCGACAAATTCGCTGTTTGACATTCATAGCTGCTACAGTAATTGCAATTGATTTCAGTTGTGATCACCAGCGCAGCCACGCAGTTCTGCAGCCTGACATGGAGGTACTAAAGTGGGAATGGACTGTGCACATGTACTTCAAAGTAAGAGCAAGCACTCTGCTTTGTATGGGAACGATGCTGACGAATGTATTAATAGTCCTTGAAGAAGTATTATCGTTATAAAATACTACTACTATTACATAAATACTCCCTGTAGTAGTAGTAGTTCTCTTTAGTTACTCCCGTCATTTTTACCAATTAATTGCGTTTCGTATCAATTATGTATGTCATCGTTCCCGCGCTTTTTGCTCAACGGCCACAATCGAATTCTTTGAGGCAAGAATGGACTGGGATGCGGGTCGTGTGTCGGCCGTGGGCATGGAGAGCGCGCAGGCGTCCGACGCTCGTCAGGGCGCGAGTCCCGCCGCGCTGCAGCGCCGCCTGCTGGCCTTCCTGCGCGGGTTCCGTGTGGGCCCGCTATTCTACTACCGCGAGCAGCTCCTAGCCAACGCGCGGCGCAAGCACTGGTTCGTGACCGTGAACGTGTCGCACGTGGCGGCTTTCGACCAGGAGCTGCAAGACCTTTTGCTCAAGAGCCCGAAGGAGCAGCTGCCTCTGCTGGAGAACGCGGCCAAGGAAATGTTGGCGCAGCTGCTCGTCACCGGCAACGGCAACCAAGAAGCTACTGAGAACCATTCCGCACGCGCAGCCAACTTGCCGGACGTCCAGGCCATTCTGACCAGTGACCAGGCGCCTGTCGCACTTCGTCACGTGCATGCGCAGGAAATTAACCGACTGGTGAAAGTGCCTGGCATCGTCATCAGTGCCACTCGTGTCAGGACCAAGTGCGTGTCCGCGACGTTACGTTGCCGCAATTGCGGACACGTCAAGCGTGTTGCAGTCTCGGGGATGGGCGGTGTGAGCATCCCCCGCATTTGTGACCGTATGCGGGAGGAAGACAACGGCGTAGCTCCGGGAGACGCCTGTCCAAAGGACTCGTACATTGTGCTGCCCGACAGGGGCGAGTACGTGGACCAGCAGACGCTCAAGCTGCAGGAGAACCCGGAGGTGGTGCCCACGGGTGAAATGCCCCGGAATTTGGCGCTGATTGCGGACCGCCACTTGGTGGACAGAGCGTCCCCCGGGACGCGCGTGTCGGTCGTGGGCATCACGTCCGTCGTGAATGCGGGAGGCAAAAACGTCGGCGCTGTGGCTATTCGCACGCTGTATTTGCGGGTGGTAGGCATTGAGATCGACGAGGAAGGTGCTGGACGCGCGAAAGCCACGTTCTCCCCTGCTGAAGAGGAGAAATTCCACGAGATGGCACGAGATCCGCACCTGTACGAGAAATTGGCGGCCAGCATTGCACCGTCGATTTATGGTGACTATACGGTGAATATGAAGAAGGCCATTGCGTGTTTGTTGGTTGGAGGATCAAGGAAGCGACTGCCGGACGGAATGATCTTGCGAGGTGACATTAACGTGCTGCTGCTGGGAGACCCAAGTACGGCCAAGTCGCAGTTCCTCAAGTTTACCGAGAAAATCGCCCCCGTTGGCGTGTACACGTCGGGTAAAGGTAGTAGTGCAGCAGGTCTGACGGCGTCTGTGATTCGCGACTCCAAGGGCGAGTTCTACCTGGAAGGAGGCGCCATGGTGCTGGCTGATGGTGGAGTGGTGTGCATTGACGAGTTTGACAAGATGCGCGAGTCGGACCGTGTCGCTATTCACGAAGCCATGGAGCAGCAGACCATTTCCATCGCCAAGGCTGGTATCACCACGATCCTCAACTCCCGCGCCAGTGTGCTGGCCGCTGCCAACCCCGTGTTCGGTCGCTATGACGACATGCGCTCGGCTTCGGAGAATATTGACCTCATGAGTACGATCCTGAGTCGTTTCGACATGATCTTCATCGTGCGCGATATCCAGGATGACGCGCGAGACAGACAAATGGCTGCCCACGTCGTGCGGATGCACACGAACGCATTGGCGTCGGCTGCCGGTAAATCTTCGGCCAGTGAAAACTCCTCCAGCGGCGGTGAATTCGAGCCGTGGCTGCTCAAGAAATTTATCACGTACTGCCGTACTCGCTGCGCGCCGAGACTGTCGGTTGGCGCTGCGCAGGCGCTTCAGGACTTTTACGTTGGTGTGCGTGACGACGTGCGCCGTACACAGGGCGGCGAGACCACGATTCCTGTCACTGTGCGACAGCTCGAAGCTCTCGTGCGTATTTCGGAGTCACTGGCGAAGATGCACTTACTCAACGAGGCCACGCGTGACCACGTTCAGGAGGCGATCCGATTGTTCAGCGTGAGTACGATGAACGCGGCCAAGGACGGCGGCACCCAAGGACTGTTTGGCGGCTTCCACGAAAAAGCGCAGGAGGTGGAGCAGAGTATCAACCGCACTCTGCGTATTGGTACCCGCGTTGAGACCAGTGCACTGTACAGCCGCCTCGAAGCGCAGGGCTACAACCCCAACGCTATTCAACGCGCGATTCGAGCTATGGTGCAGAAGGGCTCCCTCCGACAGCTAAGCCAGTACAAGTTTGTGTCCCGCGTCAAGTAGTTCTGTACTCGAATCTAACAGAGGACAAAGACCAATACTTACCAATAAAATATCTTTCGTTAACGCAAGTCCAGCTGGGTTTCAGACACCAGCTCGTGGCTAACAGCTTCCACTAGTTTTTGCGTAGCGAGATCAGGGGTAACTATGTCTCTAAGTAGTTCAAGTGACAGTCTCGTAGGGTTGATGGTTTGACACACGCACAACTCTCGGTGAAACTCGTCTCGATTGGCTTCATGGAGCCACGTCTCGTAGCACCAGCCGATGTACAAGTTCACCAGTGTCGTTATTTCGATTCTGGATTTGTTACACCTGAGCGGGATATTGCGCCGTTGGGATCCAGTTGCATCCAGTAAAACTACTGTGGTTCGTAAAATGAGTTTCCTGCAATTGTCGGATAGCGACAAAGAGTGAACACGATCCCGCTCAGTAAAGTGCGGGGTGGTGGAGTATTCTCTTTCAAGTCGGTTCAGCAACAAGAGTTCCCGGTTTCCGAACCGGAATATGAAACTCGTCGGGTACCACTTACTCGCCACTCGGAAATTTGTACTCCAACAGGTAAATGGTTGGTCCTACAGTCATTACCTTGCAGATGACAAGAGGCACCACGTCTCGTTGAACGCGTTGGCGCTACGCTTTAATGACCCTAAGCCATGAGTTGTCTGACGACTTGGTAACGCGAATGACCAGATGACAGTCGCTATAGTTGAAGTAATTTGGGTCCTGTTGCGTGATGATGGTCTTCGACTCTCGCCCGCAAATATCGTCGCTGACGGATAAGGAGCTGGAGGCACCGTTACTGACCACGAAGCATTTGAGCTGAAGAATCCCCGAGTGTGACTGACCCGTCGTCAGGGTTTCCTCTGTTTAAACCAAACCGAGAAATGGTTGAGAGCGCATTATCGAAAGTATCGCTGTTCGAACAAATGGCTTGCTGCAGACAAAATACCGAGAATGATCTTTTGACGAGAACTAGGTTCATCTGTACAACGCTCTAAGTGGTTCTTGTATCTCTAAATCCGGCGGACTGACCAATCAGCTTCGATTATTTCGAGACTCGCAGGACGAGTTCTGACGACCCGCGTTTTGGTCGGCTACAAAATGGAGTTTCGACAGTTAACCGATAAACCTTCGCTTTTGAGTCAAGTCCTTCGCATGTACCCATGCAAGGGGGCATTTCTACCGAAGGAAGTTGATTTTCGGAGCCGAACTAATACGAGGTCGTTTCAAATAACATGGTATGCTCTCTATCCTTGTCTCGAGTATTCGCCGACACGGGAGGCAGCATATTGTCTGTGCTGTTATTTGAGTCGGGAGGTGATGACAATGGGCAAATAGATATAGCCCTATTGCCTACCATCGACAGGGTTAGATCCTGGAAGAAGGCAACTTCGAAGTCTCGTTCCACGAAACACGTAGGTGGGTCCTGCTCTAAGCTCAAGATGGCCGAATGAGCCCTTGTCCACAGGCTGTCAGGAAATGCTGACATTTCTGTGGCACTTCAAGATCAACGCAAAACAGAAGGAGAATAAAATAGAAAACCGCTGGGAATGATTTGGGATATTTGCCTCTTCTTAGCACGACAAGGCATGCCATTACGAGGTCATGACGAACAGGTAGACCCTCTCAATCATGGTATTGTTTGGCGATGATTAGCTTTATGGCTAAACGGGTGCCATTTTTCTCCCAGCAAGTGTCTTCCGCAGGATATAACGCCATGTACACACCTCCATCAGTTCAACATTCAACTTATTCAATGCACGGATGACATTATTCAGCAGCACACCCTACTAACCGAGCTGCGAGATAGATTGTTTTCGCTTTTGGCAGATGAAGCTAGCTGCGAAGGCCAAGATGAGCACATGGCTAATGTCATTCGTTGTGTTTATAAATATACTGGAAATTTGTGGGGCGATTTCTGTTGCACCTTCTCGATATCGTGACCAGGGTTGTGATAGAGCCGCAAACATATCTGGCGTGTACAATGCTGATCGGGCACGCATTCGAACGACCTGTCCATATGTCTACTACATCAACCCTTTCTGTGACGAGGGTCACACGCACCTTAGCCTCAGAGGAAGAGTTCACGCGCTAACCACAACAGACGCCTGGCGTCTCTGCTGTAAGCTTGCCTTCCTGTCGTTTCCGGGTACCGAGTACCAAACGACTCGCGAACTTCCGGGTTAGAGTTAAATTGACTGTATTAATCTCACTTATATGGTTTCGAAGCTGGGCTACTCGATGCCGAAAGGACTTCACCGTGATCTGCCTCCGTATCGACCTCAGCATCGGGAATGGCTCACTGAGAGCAAACGGGTAGATCTCACGAAACGATTGATGATATCAAGAACAGCGGGTGATACCTGGGCGAATGTTACGATGCTGCCAGCTTGGGTGGAGAGGCTCCCAGTAAAACGCTAAATTATTCGCCCAACAAGAGATCAAGCACTAAATTGTTAATGTGGTCTTTCCTTTGGGTGACTACGTTTCTGGGGCACACTAGAGCTACGCTTTGGTTCAATGAATCACTCTCACGCAATCGCAAATGCGTTTCGCCAGGTTTGGCCCAGTATTAAGCTCTAAATCTGCTGACCACACTTGTATCGCAAGACAGGGGGGGGGGGATTATGTCCGACACGGAGCGATCAATGACATCGTTAAGCCGCAACCAGCGAAGCTCTGTCTGAGGATCAGTTCAAGATCTTGTCCGAACCTGTGGCTGAGAACTGGCCGACACTGGGTGAGCCTACAGTGGCTTGACAAAGAGTATTTGACATATCCGTGGGACCTATGGTTCTGTACAGCAAGTGGCATTCCAGGTGTGGTTCTAAATTAAAACCCAATTGAATCTCATCATCGAGCATCAAGGCAACCGCCGTAAACCATCTCAGGGCCGCAACAGGCTACGTTCTAGCCGGAATATTACCCAAGATTGTGGTTGAGTGTTCAGAGCTAATTAGACACTTTCCCTCAGGTCCAGTTGGTCAAACGTACTGTAGAAGGCTGTGGATCTATGCGAAAATGATAATCACTTTCCGACACACTGTCGGAAGTCCAGACGGGCCATAGACTAGACAACATCAAGGACTACTACTTCAACGCCGACTACTATGCTGTACAGGATGACAACCTTCACGGGTTTAAGGTGGATGAAAACAGAACCAAGGCATACAAAACCTTTCTTGGTGGAGTCCGCAAGCGAAACGGAAAGGTTGAAATATTCAACTACGCTATTTGTCACTCCATGTAGCGAAGGCCTTGGAGCATATCCATTTTCAGCACAAATGGAACACTCCGTCGTGGAGCGTCCATGATATCAAAACAATCCGCAGCAAGTTCAACTGTGACTGCAAGGAATTCTATCAGACGGGGTGGCTTTTGATGCATTGATCAAAAGGTCAGTTAATAAGACGGCTAGCGTGATTAACTGGAGCATTTTGAGAGTCAAGGTCACAACCGATGATGACGGAGAAGTTTCGGAGACCAACCATGTTGGCAAAATTAAGCCGCCGTTCAGTCGGGGTGGTAAGCGGTACTGGAACATTGCGTACGAGGAATTGGAGGAGGTGACACCGCTGGATGTTGAAGATTTAGCGAGGGTCCTTCCGAATGGGTTACAACATCGTGCCGAGCTAAATACACAGGGGGCGGGTCGCCAACTGTGTGCATATTGCAAGATGCAACATTAGTGTAGAAAAAAAAGAAACAGAAAAACTAAATAACTCCAAAATGCCTGAAACACTTTGCATGGAAACACTCGCTTCTCTCAACTTACAACTAATCCCATGGAGTTACAATTAATCCATCTGCTTAGAAAATAGCCGGGATCGCATAGAAAGTAACAAAAATGACACGACACAGAAAAACGCAGATGTTATAAAAATAATCGGGATGTCCGGCAAGTTCGACTACGAGACGGAGTACTCTTTTGGCGTGATGACCAACGTGTTGGTGCTGTGCCTTGTTGGCTGCTCTGACGAGCTAGAGCTCTCAGTTACCTCAGGACCCATTCCCACGACGACCTTCTCGACTTGTCCATCAAATCTGGGTTTCCTTCTTCTCAAAGCCCACATGGCAATCGAATCAGAAGAAATCTGCTCGCTTCTCCGACGTCGTTAGATCCAGCAGCAGCACCTCACTGGCGTGCTTACAATCAGTCTGTGGCGCCATTGTACCATCATCCTGGAAATTGGTCCTAAAGCGGTAAAAGAGCAATGGGGGTACGAAAGCAAGGAACTTGGGGCGAAGAGAGCGTACTTAGTATACCTGAAGTCCGTCGTAGCATGGGAATCGAGAACGTACGAACTATCGATTTCTCAACGCTCTTGATAAACAGAATACACTAGTACTTCGTGTTGAACCTTCGTTTAGTCCGCAACGTGAATCCAGCATGAGCAAACACGTCTTAATTCTTGCCCTTCTTGCCGCGCTTCTGGGAAGTCGACGTCGTCTTGCTAGTGGCGGTCTTTTTCGTGGGCCCGTTCAGTGGCGCGTTGGAGCTTGCATTCACGCTAGCCGTCTTCTTGACAACTTTACGCTTCGTCTTGGAGCTGCGCTTACGTGCACCACAGCACATGCCGCACGTCAGTAGGCACAGCGTCGTCGTGAAGAGCCACCACGTCAGTCGCAGCGCTAAGCGGGTCTGCAACAGCACGAGCGGCACCGCCAGCACGATCAGCACTCCATCAATCACCTTCTGTGCATGGCCAGAGACATGTTCATTTTGCTCCAGCAGCATGATCGCTTCGATCCGCGCCAGCTTGGCACGACGAAGCGCCTCCTGCGAGTACTGCGCCACCTGTTCCTTGGCCTTGGTCGCTTCGTTCTGCACGATCGGCAAGAACTTCTCTACGTGGGGGTTCACGGCCTTGTGCACGTCTGCCAAGATGGGGTCCACCGTCTTGCGGACATCCACAAAGATCGGGTCCAGCGTCTCGGCCAGATTTTCCTGGTAGAACCTGCTGGTGGAGTCGCACGCCGTCTTCTTGGCCTGTGTGAGCTGAATCTGCACTTGTTCCAGGGTCTCCGACTGCTCGTCGAGCTTCTGCTGGGCGAACTCCACGGCCTGCTCCGTCAGCACCAGCGCGTCATCGTAGTACGACGACAGCAGCGAGGCCAGAGTAAGTTCCACTGATTTGGCTTCACTGAGCTCCTTGAGCAGCCCCTGGTGCTTCTTCTCCACACTCTGATGGCTCTTCTCGAGCGCTGAGACGCGCTTCGTCTGCTCGGCCAGTTTGGCCAGCGCGGCCTTCAACTCAGCGTCATTTTGGGCCGCCGTAGAGCGCTCCTTGGCCAGCACCTTCTCCATGTTAGTGATGTCACTGTCTCGGGAGACCGCGCGCGCCGCCTCGCCGCTGAGCTTGGCCAGCGCCGCCTTGAGCTCCTTCTCGGCCTTGTCCCCGGTCTTGCGCTGGATCTCCACGTCCTTCTCGAGCGCCGCCACGTCGGTGGAGAGCGCCGCGATCTCGTTTTGCAACTTAAGTACGATGGTCTCGTGCTCCTGGGCCACGTCGGCCAGCAGCTGCGTCTTGTCGGCGGTCTGCGTGTCGACCTGCAGCTTCAGCACGGCGTTGGCCTGTTGCAGGCTGCCGATCTTGGCCTCGAAAGCGGCGACTACCGATGGAGCAGCGCACTCGGCGCCAGCTGGTGCCTTGGCATCATTGGCGTAGACGGAGACGGCGAGCGCCGCGGCGAGCAGCGTCCAGCGGGTTACACGCATAGCAAGCTGAGAGTCTAGTTGAGCCTCGGGGGGAATAAAGGCAAATGAGCGGTTCAGATTTGAACCTGAGCCGCATCACGAGCTCGGTCCAGATCAACATCTGTATCTGAGCCGCATCAAGCGGTTCAGATCTGAGTGATCCAGATCAAGATCTGAGTGATCCAGACCCAGATCGCGGCGGCCGCCATGGAAGCCGCGGTGGTCATGGAAGTGTAAGTGGCGGCCATGGCTTCCACGACCGCCACTTACGCTTCTTCTAAGCCGCCGGCCGAACTTCTTCCTGCACAATGTTGCGAGCAAACCAGCGGGCAAACGCGCAGTCTCTCGGGGCCTCAATGTACACCTCGGTGACGAGTCCGGGTGAGGACATGTGGATGACACTGCGTCATACGAAAATTATCTCTGCTCGCCTACAGCAACTCCCGGAGTTTGCCCAAGCAGAAGGCATTCGCCGCGCAGACGTGGCCGTGGCACCAATCCAGTTGATCAACTGCTACACCAAGGAAGTCGCGGATATACTCTGATTTTGGACCACTACTCCCAGTTGGTCGGGCAGTTGCCACGGGTGTCAAGGCTCGTATATAAGGCTGAGTTTCGAGTGCCCTTCAGCCAGGCCTCGAAGCAGATCGCCATCCCGCGGCGGCATGACCACGCGTACAGCATTGGTACGCGCATCGTGAAGGTCGGAAGCGCAGAGCAAACCGGCGTATTTCGGTTTCCCCAGATCGTGAGTTCGGGCAAGTATCGGGCAATCTCACCGAGTTTGCCGCTGTTCGCCGAGCAGCTGATCATGAGATTCTCTGACGACGATAAGCCTCTCAGATGGGAGAGGCTTATCCAAGAAGCATTGTTTGACCACAACTTGCACGCAAGAACACGATCAGCTGCAGACGGTTTCAGCTCGCCTCTCACAGAGTTGTTTTACAGCGAAGAAGCGAGTGGATTCGGATACGTCGACTCGGTATTACCACCCAAATTTCTAGCTTTCAAGAGCGAAATCTGGGATCGTACTTTCGGAAACTACGTACAACGGGCACTCCACGAACAGACTCAGCGGATACCGCAGAGTATACTGCCGCTGCCGGCACCTCTCCAGCAGCAACAGCAACAACCGCAACAAAAAAAGCTTCTCCAGCAACAACAACCACAGCAACAGCTTCTCCAGCAGCAACCGCAGCAGCAACAACAACAACAACAACAACAGCAACCGCAGCAGCAACAACAACCACAGCAACAACATCAACAGCAGCAGCAGGAAGCCGAGCCCCCCTCACGTCCAAGATGAGTATATGATTTCGCAACATGACGAAGAAGACGACCCCGAGGAGCCATCGCCTAGGTCGATGTGATAGGTCTTGCATTCGTGCTAGAAACTTCGTGGTTGTATGATTAAATGAATGGCATGTTGGGGCCTTGGTGGCGATGGATCGCTTACTGCAGTGCCGACTTCGGCTTTTCCATCTGTTGCGCTTCAACTTGAAGGTGAATTTCGCCGCTCGTCAGGGGCATCACCTCGGCTCCCTGCCCACTGTTTCAGATCGGCAGTAGTCAGCATGACAACGAGTTTTCAAAACGTTCGCCTTACCTTATCGGTGGCGAAGGCAGCATTGGGTGGGCCTCCTTGAGCGTCGCGAGGAGCTCAATGAATGTCGCTGGTGCCAACAAGGATGTCGAGCCCAAGAGGACGTCTCGTTTTTCTTCGGTGCGAATTTCGTAGATGCTGCGGAGCTGCACCAGCGCAATGAATAGCGCAAAATCAGTGTCGTCGTCTGAACCAACGAAGGGGTTAAGTTATTGACGTACCTCCGAGTAGGTGGCCCCACCGCTCACAAACACGATCATCTTTTCGCCAGAAAGAACTTCACGTTCCTGCACCTGTTCACGTGCGCGAGTAAGCTACCAGCAGATGCTATCTCAGACAATCAAGGTAATTCTACTCACCGGTACAGCTTCCTGAGCCTTACCCTTGCCAGTAATTTTCCTGTAAACATGGTAAGACGTTAGCCTTACTTTGTCGCAGGCGGCTATGGGTTCGAAAGCTGTACATACTTCCGCAGGGACACTGGGCCAGCCTTCTTGTCATCCGCTGTAGGACTCTTGGGAGGTGGTGTGATAATGTACGGGTATTCTGTCTCGCTGAGGGTACGCTTTAATGCATTCGTTACAATAGCTTTGATCTTCGGATCGTAGCGTGCGTTGGAATACTCCACCGCCTCCGCCTTCTTCGTCGCCAGTTTCAGTTCCTCGCTCGACATTAACGAATTGCCACTCTGCTTGTACAACGCAGCGCCAGCCACCAGCTGCATATTTTCGAGGATGGTCTCGTGCTTCTTTGACAACATTGCAGACTGCATGACCTTGTTGCGCTCGGCCTCCTTCATGGTATCTTGTGTCAGTGCAAACACGGCTGCAACTCGGAATCGGTCTTTCTCAGTAAGCTTTGAGTCCTTGAACAAGTCTTCGAGCTGTTTGGCAACCGTAGAGTGTTTTAGCTTCTTTCCTGACGCTTCGACACCTGTGGCCAACGACTGTTCGATGTTGGAGGCGTCCAGTAGCGCCGTCGAGGTAAAAATGTCCATGGCCTTCCCTGCCAGGAACAAGTGCTGCGACAGCTTGCCTAGCATCTCGCGATACTCCGGTAGCTCACGAAGACCGGCCGCCATAGCGTGCAGATCCGTGCTTTTCCCTCGACCAAGTGCAGATCCTGCGTTCGAAGCCGACAACGCCGTCATACGTTTGCCAATCTCTGTGCTGACTTTGGCAATATGGGTGTGTCGGAATTCAACCCACTGCTTGTCGTTCTCGTTCAAGAACGCCGTTTTCAATGTCGTTCCAGCGTTCGTCTCCGCCTCGTACGAGATCTGGTCGTCCTTCACCTCCAGCAAATCGTACGTCATGGCCTGGAACGTGCTCTCATGCATCAAGGGCGTCACCATATCCTGTCCGCGATCAATAAACAGCAGTGTCCCACGTTTCGGTGCGTATGAGAACGTGCCGTTTTGTGCCAAGTAGTCGTTCATCTTGTTCTGGAACATCTGCGCCAGAGTCTCCATACGCGGGTGACCCGCTTGATACCTCACATACGGATACTCCTCCATCGTAGCACACACCGAGACCAACTTGGAGCTAATCAGCTGCAGTAACCTGGTACTCTCATTTCTCTTCACCGTCGGAGAATACAGTGTATGGAACGCTGTGGGCATCCCGAAGGTGAACGCGCACTTCTCCAGCGCCAGAAAGTCCACATTGACTTCTTGCAGAGCCTTGAGTCTCTGCAGTAACGCAGGAGGGGCGTTCTTGAGCTCACTTAGTGCGTCCTCCCCCGCGTGGTGCAGGAAGTATAGGTACACGTCGTTGTATTTGGGTTTGGTGACATCTTCAAAGTCCCTCGCTAGGCGGCGTACGTTGGTGGACGTGGGGGCCATGAAGTACACGACGTTCATCTCCGGGAAGGGCTGGCGCTCAAGCTCCAGACGCTCCAGCAGCGACACGCCGCAGTCCGTGAGCTCGCTCATGCGCGCCACCTGCGTGAGCGTACGAGTGGCCTCGTCGTCGACGACCATGACGACCCACCCGCGCGTGAGCTGCGTCACGTGCTTCACCATTTGGTGCAGCACCTTGTCCTGCACCACCTTGCGCAGATCCATAGTAGCACCCGCTGAATTCTGAAGAGCCACTCGGTAGCTCTGGAGGAAAACTGAATTAGTGGGCTTTCGCTGGTAATGCTTGTCCAGCTTTTTTTAGATTGGATAGCTAGCGATGCATGGCAGGAGTTGAATGAACAACACTTTTAACACTTTTTACTGGCACGATGGACATTTACGAAGAGCAACCAACTACATTTAGATATGGCTACAAAGGCGTGAGCAAGCACACCATTTTCCGATCAAGCTGCAAAGGTTTTCAAGCAAGGTGCAAAATGACAGATAACGGATCCAGGATAAAAAATCAAAATTTATTTTTCGTGTTTTGCAAAATTCCCCTTAAGTCTTTCCAGGCAAGTTGCACACCATTCATTTTGGGGACTGGATTGTTGGCTCTCGCCCAAACGCTTGGTTCTCGCGAACTAAGGAGAGCGAGGTCGCATCTCGTTCTTCATTCTCAAAGATGCCATCTCCACCGGATCCCACGAAGACAGCGAAGGCCTTCGAGAGAGCACAGGCAAAGGCCCGCGTCGTGAAGGCCTTTCGCGATGGACGTGACTGGAAAGCAGTTGCCAACAACAACGATCTGAATTACCATACTGCTCGGCGGGCTATTTTAGCTGCCAACCAGGACCCCAAGCAACACGGCGGCTTGCGATATGATTGTATATCAAGATGAAAATAACTACAATCTGTATCTGTCTCGAACGGAAGGATGGTCACGCATCGGTGAGCGCGCCGTCGTTCAACTTCCACCGTCCCAAGGCAAGAATCTACACATTCAAGGCGGGGTATCTTCTGGATCGGGAGTGCTGCTTATGAAGACGCACGATGGTTCAATCAAAAAGGAAGAGAACGTCCGCTTTTTAGCGGATTTGTTCGAGACCGCTCTTCGCTCCGATGAGTACAAGGAGCTTGAAGCTAGCAAGAAGATCGTTATTGTCACGGACAATGCCCCGGCGCACAATCAAGTGGAGGATCTGGCTCGGCAGATGCTTGCCGAAGATGGCATCGTAAACCTCAACACACTGGAGGTGTTGCGGCTGGGCCCGTACAGATGCTTAACCCCATTGAGGGATGCTGGAACTCGTTGAAGGCAAATATGAAGGCCTTCATTGCTGAGCGCAAGCATGAGATGCTGGTCCGCGGGGAATACGACACGTTTACGGCTCAGCGGATGGCCATACTCAAGAGCGCATTTGAAGCCAAGAAAGTTGTGATCACGGGGCGGCTTGTGTGGCGGTACGAGCGTCACTGTCTCCGACATTGCTTCGCCGCAGAGAGAGAGAGGATGCCATGCAATTAGGTGCTTAGCGTTTTGCATCTTGCTTGAAAATAATACAGGAGTATTTTGCAAAAGATGAAAAATATCTTTTTCTGTTCAGTGAAAATAACTTGACTCATCCCATCTTATGATTATTTGCAACTTGCTTGAGATCCGTTGCAGCTTGACCGGAAAATGGTGTATTCTCGGGTCCATGCATTTACCACTAATCTGCAAAAATCCAGAGCTCACCCTCCATGTTTTCCAAGCGAGTAGTTTCGGCTAGACTTGATATAGCTCAGATATTGTAGAGTTAGTGACCATCAAGAAAAGTTGGTTCATCAACTTGACTCGAGTGGCTGCCACATAGAAATAAGATTTTTGCGGCGCTCGCTTTGTGTGATGTCGGAGTGGGGCAAATATCATCCGTTCTACGGTAAGCCCCTGACAGTTTTTGAAAGTGAGAGCGAACGCTGATCTTGACTGCAAAATGCTAGCTATAAAATGTTAATTTGCACGCTAGGTTCGTGTTGGGTGCGTACAGGAGTTAATGCATCGGGTAGAGGGGGAATGAAGCTTATACTTTCGTGCTCACGTAATTGTAAGTAAACAGCGTTCGATGGAATGTGCTCGTGGCTGAAGATCCAATTTATCCTGCCACAAAACTAGACACTATACGAAATGACAGTATCTGGCCGCAAAGGTATTGCGTTTACAATTAATACGCTTCGCTCTCGCGCTCAGCCAAGGTTACTAATACATTAATAATCCATAGGCTAGCGTAAGGTGCAAAACGAACCAAATCCGACGGGGTGTTCCCGGACAAACGGCTTATCGCTCTCGAATCCACAGCTATTATTTTAATTTTGCCATTTTTTTTCTCGCGTGTTTGTTCCGACGCGGATGTGACGAGATTCACAGGAAAAATAAAAATCGGAATGGCTTGTTGTATGGGATGTTTTACGCTTAAAAACACTGTTCAATTAAAAAATCGTTTTATAAGGGGATTCTAAGAATAAAGGATTCTGATCATGCTTCCAGCCTCTTTCTAAATTTGATTATCGTAGTTTCGTAGCCAGTATCTACGAGTTTGTATGCAATCGTAGGAAAAATCTCCGATGTTTTTCCAGTTATTCAAAATAGTGAGGGGCAGAGTGACCTAACGTTTGTATGCAGGTCGTGTGAAGGCTAATAGTGTTTGTTTTGTAGCCCAAAAATCCTACACGAAAACAGCTGCCTGGGATTGGTCACAGCGTGGATATCGAACGGGCGCAACACAACGCCATTGTCACGCTCTCAGCCTCTCCAGGGCGAACATCAAGGTGCGGAGCGCTTATCGCTCGCAATAAAAACGGCTCCAGTGGTGCCAGATCACAGTGGCCCGGACCTCACGGTGTATTGGAGCTCATTCAAGACCAGCGTGTATCGATAGATGCCGCTACTCCCAAGATGGCAACACAGAGTACTCCCAGCGAGGAAGCTGTTCATGCGCGCTCAAGGATCCAGTCTAGGGCAGCCAAGTCCAGCCCTGTGGACGTTGCTGCGTCCACGGCGATGGGCGCGCCTGATTTGGCTCCGGTGGTTGACACGGGTGACTTAGCCGATGATGTGAGGATGACAGGAGCTTCCGTGGTGGAGAGAGTGATTGCTTCAAACGAGGTGAGTGCACAAGACGTGATTGATGCGTGCATAGCTCCAAGAACGCAGGCAGTCTGTAGTGGGGCTACACAGTCGGTTCACCCTCTACCTTAGTGCAACATGCCTTAATGACTACATTCAGGTTGACCACTCCACAGAGTGGTCCACATTCATATCCAAAGAGACATTACTGGTAGAAAGAAGCATATTTCTACCAATAAGAGTCGTTCATTAGATAGGGACTCTGCCAGCCATCCGATGACAGATCCCCTCATTATAGATATCAGTTTTAGGAGGAAACCCAGTTAACAATCAATTCAGTTCTCATTTTATACCAAAGCTATCGTTTAGTCCCTTTAATTAGGTTTAA
>KV724533.1:329-10597 GCA_000500205.2 Phytophthora lateralis | reverse complement strand
TCGGCTACACTGTCAGAGCGATGTGGCGGAGCGGCTGACAGGTGTGACGACACAAGCAGAAGCTCAAGTCCTCAGCGATGCAAGAGCACGACCAGCACCACGGCTAGCACCTCGAGGCAATACGACACTGAGCGTGGGCGAACACCGAGTTCGGGCCGGGAGGGGGAATCGCCAATGTGATGTGACCGGTTGTAGTTGGGCAGGTGCGGTAGCGAATTTGACTGCATGGAATCAGTCTAGAGCTAGTCAATCAGGATGCACCATGTAAAAGAAGAGTTTACACTAAAACAAATCGGTGCGTTTGCAGAGAACACACTAGACGTTGACGAATCTAATCTAAAATGACTGCGACTACTCTGTCATTCAAGCGTTTGTTGCAAAACAAGCAAGCTAGTCCAGCAGAATCAGACAACTGAAGATGACCCAGTGTACTCGGTTGATATTAAATGGAGAGGGATTTGGTTTCATGGACGTCTACAACATAGTCATCTCAACTGTGTCTACAATTATCGGTGTTTCGGAACGCAGGTTTAGCCGCTGGTATCTAAAATTTAAGCGTACAGGGACTGCGCCGATTGAAGAAACTAGAAATAAATTTTATCGTTGGCATGAACTTGTACGCGTATATGTGCGCTAGTACATCTGTCGTCAGGTGTGCTTGTACTTCGAGGAGCTTGCGCAAAGAGCTACGTGCAACTTCCGACACCAGCATCAGCGTGACAGATGCAATAATATATCACGCACTGCGATGTTACGGTCCCAGTTTCTGTTTTGAAAATTGCACTTTACTGCTGAATGAAACATAAATAATCAGTTTATTTGAATTTATATGAACATTCTGGATTTAAACTTGAAATACAACTATATTTTCAGTCTGCATTCCGGCGTTCGTAACTGGTGCACCGTGGTCGGTGTCTTAATATCACACCAAGGTCCGAGTTTATTCCTTCTTGGTCTTATAGGCTTTGCTGCCGAGGCTTGTGCATTCTCCCGACGAGTACGCCAGCAACAGGCCGAGCGGTACGCCGCCGGAGAACACGACGGGTACAACATTCTTCTTCGTGGCCGGCAGCACCACGATGTCCCGCTTGACGTCCAGCGCTCGCTAGTTGGAGAACCCCAGATGACTCGAGTCAGCGCTGATCGCCTCGTCCTCCACGCTGTTGAATCCGGCGAAGGGGAAAGCCGATAGCTTCTCGAACGTCACGTGTCCGCAAACTTGTGGGCCTCGCTGTGTTCGAAGTACAGCATCGTGTGGATTCGGAAACACCTGTCTCTAAGCTACTCATTGGCCATCACGTTCAGCTTGGTTACATTAACCGCACCCTTCAGCTCGTCCTTGACCATCTCGTAGATGGGCGCGGGGTTTGTGCAGTCCATGTCGCGCTTGAGCTTGTCCACCACAGTCTCGTAGATGGATGCGACATTCGTGCCGCACCATGGCATGTAGAACTCTACAAACCAGTCGGTCATTGCAGCGTCCAGCCAGTCTGCGTCTTGTTTTTCAAGTGGCTGGAGCCTAGCTGAACTACACATGATGGAGTATTAACCAGACTGAAATGAATTTCATTTCAGCGTTTTCTTTGAGTTTCGTGATTTTATTGAACTCAAAGATACTGAGACCGGGTCTTATATCTCCAAATCTAGCGGACTGACCAATCAGCTTCTCGTATTTCGAGCCGTAAGAAATGACGCGTCTGGTGTCTGGACCATCAACAATTATCGTTCTTCTATTGGGGTTCGAAACCAAAGGTTCCTTAGCCGCTTGCCACCATACCCTCGAAGCCACTTGGAGTCCTTACGAATAGGGTCAGTAACACTTACCATATATCAGTCGCGAGAGTATGCACGAGTGCAGTCGTTCCAGTGACACGCAGCAAAATACTACACAGCGTTGTGCACACGCATTCTTCGGGTTGCCTTATTGAACTCAGTCCGAGCCGAAATCAATTATGCACGCGGTGCCTGTGGGTTAAAGGGGCTTAGCGTATAGAAGACAAGAACCGGAGGTAGTACAAATATAATTCGGCAGCCTGAAGGAATTATTCACAGACCCCGACAGCATCGAGAAGGTTTTCTACCCCCATCTTTTTTTTACATCTATATCTGACTAGCGTTCTTGTCATTATGATTACCGCCATTTTGCTCACAAATCAGACCACCAAACGAGAGCCTTCCAAATTAAGTACCCAATCACATTACGTATCAATCCGATTTTTAACCAATCGGAAACACCTGACCGACCTACACCAGTCGGTCTCGTAGAGAAACAACTCTGACCACGGAACTCTGTTGTTTGGAATTCTATTCTGCAACGTCAGACCCAAGATGGAGCTCTATCGATATATCGGATCACTATTTCATAAATCGTACTATTCAGGAAGTCATAATACTTTATAAGTAGCATATCTAATCATCGCAATCGCTGCTCTCATTGTCGCTGTGCTTGATTGAACAGCTTCCCGGTTCTTCCCCGATGCAGTCAGTAAGATCGTCGATAACGCGTATGTGTTTTTGTAGCTCCACTAGGTTTGAACGAGCTTTATTGGTGCAGCCTTGCACCGTAGTTGAGCTCACACTGTTGAACGCCGTATCTAGACGCGAACGGATCTCCGAAAACTTTGCCGTGTACTGCCAGCCCACCTCCCCCTTTACGTTTACCCACACGAACTCTATCGGTTGAAGGTCCGAGTGATGGGGTGGGATGAATACAACTTCGTGACCAGCATCTCGATCTTTATCAACAATCTCAGGAACTACGTTTCGCTTGATGTGCTCTTCCAGCCTGCTCCACAGTACCGCGTTTGTGTTAATATCTGAGTAACCAATGCCATGACGTGACGATGCCTCCCGGAGTACTCGCTTAGCACTTGTCTTCTTCGGGCAATTGCTGGGCATGCACTTGTGATAATTTGCATTGTCCATCACTATTATGCAGTTCGTAAGCCTCCACTTTCGCAAATAATCGATGAGCGTGTTCATCCATTTCACGAAGTACTCGTGGTTGAACATGCCGCGGTAATCTTTTGTTTGTTTCCCACCGTAAAATGTATCGATTGTCTCATGCCGTAGACTTGCAGCCATGGCATGGTCATGGTCACAATTAGGTAGCGTTCGATCTTTATCGATGATGGCAGCAATAAAACAAAGTCAGCGCCCCTTTTGTTTCCCTTGACGACAGGGTCGGTTGGATCATTCAACGAGTCCTCGTGTCGTGAATAAGTGTGGTGGATGTAGCTTTCATCAAGATAAATAGTGCGGCGATTGTATGATTCCTCCTTTGTCATCGGTGCTACGTATTTGTCATGCTTAACCACGTTATCGGGACATAGCGTTAGCTGATCCTGATTTCTTGACCCTCTTGTAGCCACTTCGCTTCACATAGCGCTGAACCGTGCGAATAGCAACGTTGACATCTTCATTATACTCTGGGTTGACTATTAGAAATCCTTTCTCCACGAGATGACCCAACACGTCCTTGGTCACCGTCCGAGTTCGGGTTTCACCACGCTGCCGTATAAACGACCGTACTGCTGTCTCTATAACTAGACTGTTTGGGACGCGAGAGAGTTTTTCTAGTCGATTTGCAGGGGGCATCACGACGCGCACGGCTCCATGTCGAACGAAATCAGACCACACTTGATGCACAGTATCTTGAGAGCGGCTCAGCAAGCGAGCAACCTTCACAGCAACAGGCTCCTTCTTACGTAGCTTGACTGCCCCTGAACGCAGATTCGCCGAGACAGCAATTATGTCAAGCCGCTCGTCTTTTGACAATGCTCTTCCTCGCTCATTTTTAACTAAGATGACTGCACTGGAAGTCACACTGTCTGTTTCTTCGGCGTGTGCTGGGATGTCGCCGTCCTGGAGGCGCTGCCTTTTTGCTTGCTGCTTGTTGCTCGCCATAACTACTTCGAAAGTGATCACTCGGACCACGGCGAGATTGGAGCCATTTTTAGTAACTGATATACTCCATATTAGGACAAACGTTTCAGATTTAATCAGTATCATGTTTAAGAGTATATTAGGTTTTGGACACGACATTCTGGTCGGTGATTGGCTCCGATAGCTTTCAGGTTCGGGGGGGGAGGGTATTTTATTATAAGGTGTTGGAGAGAGGTTCCAGCGCAAACCGTTGCAAATAGCCATATAAGCAAGCGTTTGTGCAAGGCAGGGATCCTGAAAATTTCACGTCAGTTGACAAAATAGCATAAACAATGTTAGCAAAAATCTTCTCGATGCTGTCGGTGTCTGTCAATGTGAGCGAAACGGATTCATACCAGTACCTCACTATATGAGCTGCTTCAACGAGACTGAAACCAAAGGCAAAATGTGTCTGCGAGGGCTAGCAAATGAAAGTCAATCAGCTCGACGGTGGTGTCTAAAGCTCCAGTAAAGGGGTGTGAACTTCATCACGTCGCACAAACGACACACCGTATACCCAGGTTACGTCGCATTTGTCAATAGCAAATTCCGAGATCACCTCATCTCGTCTTTCCTGAATCGACGACGCCAAACACATGTTTTGGTTATTCTGTTAAGTGCGACTGAGACAACTCTTGGGGTTGTGACCGTCCGTTGTTCTTGTAGAAATCATGTCATGGCCGCTTGGAAGTATGTCTCCAGCTGGCCTGTAGACTCTTGAGGTGGGTCTACGGAGGTAATACGGTTGGTGGGCGTCATCCGCTTCTTCGGCCGCGGCCCTTTCACCTCTTCAGTCATTTCAAATCGTCGACGGGCGTCTAGCAGCACCGATCCAGATGGACCGAGCGACATGCGGCGTGGCGCGTCGGACGAGCTGTCTGACCGGGCCTCCGATGTGGCGGACGCATATTGTGACGATCCGGTGTGGTATTCCGGCACTTGCGTCTGTGTCGGCCTGGGTTCCAAAGTCTCAGCCACCGGTAGATCGCCGACCAGGTTCTTCAGCACGTTGAACAGTGACGCAGCCGAGGTCCGGATCGCGTCGTGCTCTGGTCGGAAGAGGTCTTCGGCATCGAATCCCGCCGCAATAAGTCTGGTCTCTTCTAACAGCCGCATCAGATCCATGGCTGCGTCCAACTTGGTCGTTGTTGACGTCGGTGCTCGCACGGGGCCAGCAAGGGATCCCAGAAGTTTGAGTTGTACGATCCGCATCGCTGGGTCCTCTCGGATGAAGTTGAGTAGATCCGTACGTCGATACGCATTGCCGAGCGTGGCCCTTGATCACGTCGGCTCCGCTACAACGTGGCATTCACCATCGGAGTCTGGTGCCTTGAGTTTCTTCCGCGTCTTGCTCTTCTTCTTCTGGACGCGGTGCTGGGGGTCGATGGCGGGTTGGTGGATGAAGAACCTTTGACTTTCGCCTCCTGGTCTTTCCCCGGCGGATCTTGACGCGAGACAGAATCCGGGGAGGCCCCCGTATGGACCTGGAGAGGAGAGCGAGGCCTCACAGTACGTCGTTGGGATTTGGCCCAACAACAGCTGCACACAAGACCGTAGGAACGAGTCGTTTTGTAACCTCGATCGGAGCGGTTGCATAACGGAAGACCAACCCCAATGGCATACATTTGGTAGTTCGATCTAACACGCGATAATTGAACTCACTTCTACATTTACTTCAAAGAAGGCGACACCGATTACAGGCGTAGGTCTACATTACCAGCCATTTGCAACCGGGGTTGTATTTCTGACGATCGCCATCGCTGATTGGCTGGCTGCACGGTATCATTCAGGATTATGGCTAGTACCGCGCTAAAGAAGGGGTACAGTTTTGCAACTTTGGTTGTACGCACAGATGCAAAATTTCACAGACTTTGAAACCTGCTTCAATACAAAAAGCAAATTAAAGAATCGAGGTTGCAAAGTGAAGAGTCATAAGCATTATCCAAAACAGATCGCTCGACACGCAGTTACTATGAATCGATACAAGGCAGAGCTGCCGAAGTTCATGTCGTTCAAGGACGGCGAGCACTACGCCTCCGACCACGCGTTTAGTGCGGAAGTGCTGCTTTTCATCACCCCGGGAGACCTCTGCCGCTGGATGAACAAGAGAGCCTATGGAGAACCGGAGCCTAGCGAAGACATGAGACCACTTAGCGCCCGGTCCAGTAAGCTGGAGTTTGCCAAGAAAGCGATTTCTTCGTTCATGCCGCACATCAACGCGCCATGGGACCCCGTTGCGGCAAAGGGAAACCCGACTCGTTCGGATGCGGTGAACAAGATCATAAAAAAACCAAACGCTGTGAAGTACGACGCGAGGTAGTTGATTCCAATGCCCGACGGCCAATTGAATTTGCTGAATTTGTGAACTTGTTGGAGCTTGTGCACTTGGAACAAGAGTGTGGTGGGGCTAAATTCCAAGTTGGAAGCGTTTTGACACTTCAGTGGCATATAGTGGCACGTATCGACGGCATGATGAAGCTGCAGTTCAACAACTTCACGACGAACACGCACTTCCCTTCAACCCTTCTCTGTCAAGTACGGTGGTCGAAGAACATTTCGGAAGAACGAGACGCACCGGAGCAAAATGTTTTTGGCAGTTTGGACCCCCTCATTTGCGCGCTACTTAATCTCGCTGTTTATATCGAGACATCAGCAAATGTGACGAGATCGGAGTTCGTTTACGGTAACCCAAATGAAGGCGACCGGATTGTTAGGCGATTTATACAAGATGTTTTTGATAAGCCAGCGTTCAAAAATTCAAGGATGGGAAATTAGGTACTAATAGCTTACGCAAGGGTGCTGCCACATACTGCAGCCGATGCGGCATCTCGAAAGACTACGTAAACCGCCGTGGAAGGTGGCGAACAAGGAAAGCGGTTGTGGATGTGTACATCGACAACACGCAGCCATATCCGGATGCGTGTGCAGCAGCAGTATTGACTTGTTCTTTGGGGCCGTGTTTTTACAAATTAAGGACTGGAATTGGATGTGTTGAGCCAACTATGCTCGTCAACAAGGTCCCATCTGCCGTAACCCAGGTCGTGGGCCTTCTACGTGCTAGGCGACGGATCTCGGTTGAACTTGGTCATCATTGGCAACAACGACACCAACGGAAACAACTACAACCTAGTTATTCTGATTGGTCGTTCTATTGGGGGGGGCGAAACGACACGACGCGAGTTTGCAGCTCTCCATTCACAGCTCCTTGCGTCGCGGCGGTACATGACGGAGATTATGAACGAAATGCTGAGGGCTCGCAGTGAATGCCAGCGTGAAATTCAAAAAAATGCAGGCTGTTCTGAAGCGCCTAGCAGCACACCCTGTGCCACGATTCTCCCGATCTGGAAACACTGCCTTGATGCAGGCGCAAACAGAGGATGGAACAAACATAACACGCCACCGAGTAGCACCAGCTCAGATATCCAAGAGACCAAAGGACCTGTTCGAGCCCTGGCACGAATATCAGTTAGGTATGCAGGTCTGAAACTGCAAAATATTTCTCATCAGCTGAGCGCGGGGCGAACAAATTTGCGTATTCCAGGCGAAAAAAATTCTGGGATGTGGTGGCCAACCTAATTCGTTCTGGTTACACGAGTGACCGCGATCGATAAAGTCTACACCGTGTATGGCAGGCAACTGTCCATGTCGAACATCCTTACTGGTCTCCGAGCAGACAAAAGGCGTGGAGGACATCCGTGCCTACGAATGTAGAACTTCAACGTGTTGACATGCATAATATTGACCAATCCATTAATCTTCGCTTGATGTCAACCAATCATAGTAAGGTTGCAAGCTGTGTTGCAAGAATCTACCCGTCAGTAGCCGAGAGTCCTGTCAGTCTGTCCGTGTGTTTGTCCGCCGCCCCTCTACCTGCCTTTTTGCAATCTTGCCAGTGGCCCTGTCCCATACTACGTCCACCCACCCTACCGCCTGCCCCTACCGTCCTGACTGCCAAAACTATGCCCGAAATTACAAAAATGACCGACCGTTACGGTTTAAAATCGGACTTAACTGCGAACTACTGCGACACGGACTGCGATCGGTAGCATGATCTCGGCCGTATCCGCTCATCCGATTGGACAAAAGGCAAACATTTCTGCAAGAGCACAAAAGAAACCGATTGGCTGATAACCACTCGGTCGATCCCGCTGTGATCGCACAAATTACAAAAGCATAACAAAACCTGCCCTGGAGGCTGCAAATCGGGCTCAGTAGCAACTGCTTTTTGTAATACCTTTTAGCAGGGATATTATTAGATTGGCGCTGGTGACTAACGCACGCAAGACAACAGCTACAAGATATAAGCCGGCGCTACGCACTACATATATACGGTATTTTGTCAAGATATGCATATTAGTATTGTGTGTACTATCGCGGTCGCTCCTGTCACGCTATTGGCCAATAATGACGTTCGCGTATACTATACACTACGTCCCGTGTACTAACCACTATACACGGCTGTCCGCTATATATACACTGGCATCCCCGCGCAGCTGCGCGAACACTACATAACAGTCTTATATACAATATCTACACGGCCAAAAGCTATAGTATACATGTAGACTATATATTGACACTGAGCTGGTGTAAATTATTGTCCAACATAGAAACTATGATCAAACGCTCTACCCGTATACTATACACTAAGCACCATTGCGTACTATACACTGTACACGTCTGTGCGCTATACACTATAAAGGTTGTGCGCTATAGACTGTAGGAGGTATACACTATACGATTGTGCGCGATACCCTATACGTTATGCAGTATACACTTTACAGAGTTGGTCGTTATACGTACGCACGAGTGACACGAACACGAACAGGGACCCTATATAGTCACTCTATACTACACCCGACCGAGCACTATACAGTATAAACCTACACTATACACTCCCGTGATTTTTAGTCATTTATGCTGCTAACGCAAGCCGGTTCCGATCGACTATACAGTATACACCGACGCACCCACAAGTTGCACGAACATAATTCGACATCGGCAACGCTACTATATATCACAATTTCACTATACTAGGTCGCGCGCGATACAGTATACACAAAATACCGCTCGCTTAGGACAGGATGACGAAGCCTACATGTCAGATACGGATATACGTTATGTGAGCGCAGTCAACTGCACTCACGGTCGCTTTACACACACTACCGCACACTATTCATTGACACGGCGTGAGATAGCCACGCGCGATATATTGTAAGAGCACGCTTCTACACGCAGAAGTACCACCCTGTACCATACTCCTGACAACGATAGCAAGTGGCATGTAACGATAGCAAGTGGCATGTTCGTTGCGTGCGCTGCACTTCAGCATGGAGTCTACGACAGCTGAAGTGATATTTTCGTTGCACGCGTGCGTAGAGCACGATATTGTTAAGCACGCAGAGGCCGGCGCGTAGACAACGTTAGCGCGATCTTCGGATTTACACAGACAACACGTTGGACAGCAAGCATTGTAGGATCGCACATTGTGATTGGGAGGACATATGCGGTCTTGCTATAGCACCCAACGTGGCCATGAAAGGCTATAACCATACATAGGTTGCAAATTTACCCCACGCAAGTAGCGAACTATGCGATACGTAAGGCATATTCTGCAGAATTTTGTAGCTGTTTGCTTACAAGTGGTCGATGGGCTATACGGGCTTCGAGAGTCCTGTAAGCTGGCTCAGATCATGTATCGTGTAAACACTAAAGGAGCGTCGAACTTGATTAACACGTAGTGCGGGTATCCATAGATCATGCAGGGGTGGCCTGGTAAGAAGTCTTAGATTTTAGAGGTGCACTGAGGCACGTAGTTGGTGCACTGAAGAAATAGCTGGGCACGATGAGTGTAGCTACTGCAGCATATACTGAGCTACGCGCAATTTGCTCACGCACGTAGACCGTGCGAAAGAGCACGTGCGTCGCGAAGTACGCTATCCTTGTATGAATGCTTCAAACTCCGTGAAAAAGCACAGCTAGATCAGACGTATCCTGAAGTTCTACCATGAGCATTACGGTAGTGATATAGATTCAAGCACACAAGCGGAGTATTGCATGGAGTCATATTCCGTTAAGGATTAATGTTCAATACTCGCATTGCTGAGACATATTAATGGCTAAGAGCTCGACTATCTTGGTAGTCAGCAAATATGCTACACAGTGTAGCGCTCCAGCATGCATGTACAGTACACTAAAGCATGTTTAATTATCAGGTGTTGATATTATTGTGATCGGCGACTGTTTTGTCCTTTCCAAATGTCCTTTTAATTGGACCTTCGAGGGCGAGGGTAACGCATTAATTTAAGGCAATCCGTGATTGCAATCGGGGTATAATTCGGAGTTGT
>AWVV02010379.1:0-42899 GCA_000500205.2 Phytophthora lateralis | reverse complement strand
TACAGAGATGGTATGCGTTGTTTTTGTCTGATGGGGTCCAATCACGTTGCCTGGAGCCGCTTGCGAAGGACAAGACGAAGCTACTAATCTATTGCACACACCAAACAAAACAGTATTAGTGACATAGTAGGCGACGATCCGTGATGCTTGAGAGCTCGTATTTCCGTATACCTGCTGATCGAGTGGCAGATAATCACCTAATAAATCGAGCACGACAAAGCACGGTCGGTTCGCATTTTTATGGCCAGCACTTTATTTTATTCTCTGGTCGATCTAACCGGTAAAACGGACCGGCAAAACATGTGCAAAGCACAATACATATCCTCGCCAAACGGAAGCCTCATTATTGTTAGAGTACAGTATAAGTAATCAGATATTGCGTCGAGGGACACAAATTAAATACTCGTCGCGTCCAGCACTTTGTGCATTATTAGGATTAACCGAAGAGCGAAGAATCCCTGCTTGGGAAAGATTCCGAGGTGGAAGATGCGAGGCAAGGACAGTGAAGAATTGTAAGGTGCGTATCCAACGCACCCGAACGCTGGGATCCTCCGTACATGTACTTCACCAGCCGATGTAGCAGTTGATTATCTTGAAGAAGAATGGTAGACGCATCGAGAAAACAAGTTGACGATCAAGAATTTTGAGGGAGTGGAATCGATCCGAACGTCGAGAATCTTTTTAACTTGGTCGCCACAAGACTGTACACGAGCGAAACTGCGACGATCACTTGAAGTGAAATTTACCAACCTTTTGGGGCCAATGGTGCATTTGCAACAACGTTGAAGTACTTGCCACTCGCAAAGAGTAGTTTCTCTAATTTGCGGGTGGATAACGCGGTAAATGGAATCTGAGTCTGTTTTACCGCTTGACATCGGTTGATAATATCGTAGGCTTGAATCACATAGTGTGCTCATCGCTTTCCACAAGAACCAGCGAACGGTGGCCCATTTTCCTTAAAGGTGGAATTCACTTCCTGTATACCACGTCGGGCGATCTCAGTGGCATTTTCGTGGCTCACAGCGTTGGCGCAGGTTGTGCAGAGCACCACATTCTGTCGATCCACTTCCAAAGTCGCGCGGTCAATTCGAACAAGCTGGCGCACGGCAGAGCAGCGCGACTTTTTGCACAACCATGACGAGCAAAGTGCACATCGATACGCCTGGGTGGAAGCAGAACGTATAGCACCGTGCATGATAGCAGCTGCGATATCTCCTAGGCTTCTCCTTGGACCTTTGAGCAATGTCGTATCGCACACGCCACATGTGAACGGGTCAGCGGTACTGCAAGGAGACTTTCGTGCTGACAAATGTAACACATCTGAGTGCTCGACGCAGTAGCAGAGTTTCTTGGCGTCCGCACATCTTAGCGTCATTTCCCAAAAGTCCTGAACATCACGCCAAAGCCAAGATTGTACGACAGTATCAGGCACGAAGCTTTTGGAGTCAACTACAATCTTGTAGTAGACGCCCACAGAGCCGTCTGGTAGCTCCCGCAGCACCCGAGCTTGGATCACGTGCTTACGCGTCAACGAGCTGGTTACTGGCCACCGCGACATTGAGACCGATTGGCAGATTTCATACCCAAGATGTTCCCCGCATGAAGTGAAGACCTCCCCTGTAGCAGTTGCGAGCACGTATTCTTGAGGACGATGCAGACAGCCATTCCTGGTCACATAGCGCGTCACACCCATAAACTGAAATGGTTCCTCTTCGGACTGTGTCGTGATTGCAGCCACTTCAACGTCGTCCTCAACTGTCCGATCCATCAGCACAGCGCGAAGCTTAAACTCGGCTGCGTCTGACGCCACGAGACTGTAAAGCGCGTCGCTCAGTGAGCAGCACATGCGTCCGACTGCCATCACCGCGACGGGGTGATGCCAACCACCTTCACGCATTGCTGACTCCCAGGCTAGATCCGTTGCTCGCTCTGCGTACATGGCCACATTCTCTTGTGAACGGAGCTTTCTCCACCCGTCGTGCTCGACGTCGACTCGACTGCTGCTGCTACCGGAGGCCCACGATGCTGTGTCGGCGTAGTCGTGCAGAGTCCGGTCAAGCACTCGAAGCGTGATATCCCGACAGTATTCTCGATCTGCAGGCGTGAGCTCCACCATTGGAAGGCTGTCCTCCGCCGTGAAAGCAGGAATGAGACCGCGGTCGAATGAAGGGTGGAGGCCGCGCGTAGCGACACGCAACATAATCACGCCGCGTTGTAAACTTCAAGATTGTTCACTCGTCTGCGTCCCACGATCTGAAACACTATTATAGCTGCCGTGGGTCGAACTCCCATTTCTGGCATCACTTGTCTTCTCAAACTGTTAGCCCACCGTTGTGTCTTTAAAACCACAGCAGCTGCGTTCTTGTACCGCCGAGTTACTTGTGCGAAGTACAAGTTTAATTTTAAACAGTAGTTTTCAGTTTCTGAAAACTTCAACATCTAAAGCCGAAAAATAAGGAAAATGGCGAAGATCACCGGCTTCATGCGCGTCACCAAGCAGCCCAAGGCGCACGGAAAGAAAGTGGACGCGTCATCTGTGCTCAAGAAGCAACACGCGGTCAAGGACAACGTCGTGACGAAGAAGGAGGCGCCGGAGCCGAGCAACGACGAGTCGGGAGCGCACATTCCGACCTTCATCTACAAGGTGGGAAAAACTACTTCCACAGTGGAAGTTTTGTGTTATTTATTGGATTTTTTTATTAAAATATTATCGCTGTTTGGTTGCTGCAAGACTGTCAAGTACAAGCACAAGCTGCAGAAGCACGAGGTGTCCAAGGAGACGAAGACCGTCATCGAGTACATCAAGGTACAGAGATTACAGTAGGAAAAAAAACTTTTGTTTTTAGATGTTCATTGCTGTAATATTGTTTGGTTTTGTAGAAGTACTACGACGTGCCCAAGGATTTCGAGCGCAACGCCCAGGTGCGACTTACTGGAACAGATCAGTCTGTTGTCTTGGAATTAATTGTCAAATTGGTGTCTTGTGTTTTGTATTTTGCAAGTTCGGTGCTTGTAGTGGACTCACGTACGAGACACGATTGGCGCGGGCGTATTCGATGGGCCATTTGACGCTTAAGAAACGCACATCTGCGCCAAAGCCGATCTGCTTGACGTGCGCTGCAGTGGGACACACCTACAAGTGCTGTCCTGACGGGTTTTAAGGACGTACGGGGCGTCGAGACCAAGTGAATGCTGCAACGACCTACCTGGCGAGTTGATACTGACCTCCGACGAGCTCAAGCTTGCCTTTGTCGACCAACTTGCCAAGAACCACGGAAAGGCCGGAGATCGTTTTGGTATCTGCATAATAGCAACAAACACAGTGAGAAAAATGCTCTTGGTTGACAGAACGAGACGACTTGAACGCGTACATGGTTGAGCTCCACTTCGCGCGAAGGTAGACAGCATGTTGTGGATCCGATGGATCGTCAGCGAGCCGAAGTTCGAGAGCATGCCCACGATGTACGTCTCAAGCACCTTGAGATCCTCTTCTGCTTGCGCATCGGATGACACTGCGGTTTCCAGCTCTTCAACCATTGAGTTGTCATCGCACCGCGTGTCCAGGAAAGACGCGCTAGCCACCAATTCCTTTCGCCCAGATGCAAATGATACTAGTCCGTGATTTACCCACAGCGAGACGTGCTTTAGAAGCAGGTCATCGGAAATCTCTAGCTTCGCTGCTAGTTCTTCCACGCCCCATCGATCTGTAGAGCCAATGTAGAATAGTGTGAGAATGTGGGCTCGACGGGTTTACTGTAGACTGCACAAGGCCTACCTTTCTCGTCAAAATAGAGGATAATCGTTGCTTGCAGTGGTGAAACGGTGAACTCGCGCTCTTCACCCTCCAGATCAATTGACAACTACAGGAACACCACAAAATTCGATTGTCAGAGCCAATAACAGCAAATAGTTTGAGGAAAGTAAGCACAACGCACTTGCACGGAGCCCAGTGACGGGTTCCAGTCCAGTGAACGCGGGTTGCGCAGCACATGGTACGAGTCCTTAAACGCGTCGACATCCTTCGATACTTTAGGGTGCAACGTGAAGTCTTCACCTTGCAGTGGTGGCCAAAATTGCTGGGAAACAATGGTAGCATCGATGCGTGTGGACGGAGCTTCAATACAGTCAAATGAACTCTCTGTCCCTCTTCTAGCCCTTGCTTCTGCCGTAACAGCGGCTTTTGCAGCAGGGTTTTCCATCGTCGACCGAACATTTAGATTGAGCCGTTTCGAGTCCTCGATGTCCCGCACCATGATCTCGCACTGCTGCAAGCTGTCCTCGCCAAACCGTAGCTTAAGCAGCTCTAGCGTTTGTACGTCACGATCTGTATCGAACTCGAGATTCTGTAGTAGTTTATCGGCCAACATCATCCGATATTCATTGACAAAAAGTTCGCGGCTTCCGTAAATGTTGACCTGCCGTGGACAATGCACAGTACTGTGGGTAAAAAACTGGAAATGCAACACAGTCTGTACACATCGTACCAGAATCCTTAGGATGTCGTCGCTGCTACGACTTCGGGATGTTTTTGTCGGGTCTGCTTCGATCGGATCTGGTTCCCATGAGTCGGGTGATATATCCTAAAATGTGGATATAGCAGCAAGTATGTCAGGATACTCGTCGTTAGAGCAGCTACGTGCAATAGATGCAACCAGTATACCTCATCATCGTCACTATCGTCGTCATGCTGGATAATACGCATATTGTCACGACGAAGTTCTTCGAACAAGTCGCCGTTTTGTTCGTCTGTGAGACTCTGCACAATGCAGCGCACTGTGTCTTTCCGCCGCCTCAAGTACTATCAAAGAAACCACGATATGTCGTCAGCAGCCAAATAAAATCCAAGTAGCATCACATTCCAACAGGTTCTAAAGTAGCTCGTCTACCTCTTTCACGGGTTCACTCAAGGCTTCCAGCAAAACACCCCTGGGATCTAATAATCGAAATGCCTGAACCAAGCAACGAGGAAATTGTTAGCTTGGAGCCTTGACCCATTCTAGGAGCAATCAATCACTCGATTCACCTTGATTGTAGACACATAAATATCCAGGATGGCTGCCGTGTTAGCTCCTGGCTGCAATAGCCGTGATTGCAAGGCACCTCGGAACTCCTGCACGAGTTGGCCATGCTGCTGTGTGCGCTCAAGACACTGCCTCAAATCTTCCAGCGCTGGAATGCTGCACGATACGAGTCAGTTCTCCGATAGCAATACGTCAACTCAATCTTTTGTGCACCTGTCAGGGAACTCCTTGATGATCTCAAAGAGCTGCGCAATCCGCAACGTGCCAAACTCCTGCAGCACGTGCTGGGACAGCGTATCTGTCCACTTTTGCACCGACTCGTGATCGCTCGTCTGCATGGTCTCCTGCAGCCACGGCAGCAGCTCGGAGCACGCCCAGTGCTCCACCTCAGCCAGAAACAGCTCGTCAAACACGTCTCCACACGTGGCTCGGACCACCTTCTTGACCTGCGAGTGCAGCACCCTGAGCAGTGCCGACTCGGCCACGTGCAGCCACTGCAGCTGCAGCAGCGTCTGGCGAATGGGTCGCGCGTCAAACGCCTGCGCCTGCTCCAGACCGCGGAACCTGTGGAAGCTCATGGAGAAGAAGATCACGAGCAGCTCCTCGAACCGCTCGGCGTCCTCAAGCACGATGCACCGGAAGCTGGCGCGGAGCTCCTGCAACATCCCGCCACTCTGAAGTTGCTGCTCGTCGAACAGGCTCGCGAGCTGCACGCAGTGGGCGAACGCGTCCTCGGCGAACTGCAGCGCCAGCGTGAGCTGCTGCGCACAGAGCAGGGCTAGCTGTCTGCGGCCGCGTCTATTGGAGCGCTGGATCTCGGCCGGCAGCTCGTCGAAGAAACTCCAGAACGGAGGCGCCACGTCCGAGCGCAGCCAATAGCCGAGTCGCTGCAGCAGCATCTGACGCAGCGGCTCCTGCCGTCCCTGGCGAACGGCGCGCTGGATGACACCGCACAGACGGTCGGACACATCTTGCGCACTGGCGGAGAAGTCCTCGGGCGGCTGGTGGTCGAACGCGAAGAGCTTGCGCCACAGCAGCTCGCGGTCCACGCGCAAGCCGCCGCTCATGATCCTGCGCAGCTTCTCGCCTCAAAGAGTCAAAGATGACCTTTCTCGTAGCACCAGAGCCCTCATTCGAGAGCTCTCAAATCCGTAAGTACGGTACGAACGAAACCCGAGCCAAAAATGGTTTACCGTACTCCCCCTGTTACAAGCGTCACCAATCTACATGTGTGGGTTAGGGAAATGAAACCCCCGGTGCCAATGCAATCTACACGTACTTAATAAAAATTGTACAGTAGCATCCACACGAACTTACCCGAAAACAGGGCGGGTACGATGGTAGGCGATCACTCGCGGCATTTCCAGGGCAACCACTGTGGCGTCGGCGACCAGCGTTGGGATTCTGCTACACCGGTATGTGAGCCAGCTCTACACAAATTTTGATGGCCGTGGCGGGCGCGTGGACTAACTGGATCGTGTTAAACGGTAACCTCTCCTTCTACGAAATGTCAGCCTCACTGTTACTACTCTCAATGCTTTCATCGCTGTGAACGCTGCGTGCGTCGTCGCTAGAATCGACTTGAAGGCGCGTTCGGCTTGCGACCTTCTCCATTTAATCGTGGTCTCCCCATTAGGTTTGTTTAGGAAAGTGGTAGCCACTCATTACCTGACGCTTGTAACAAAAGGAAAATCTGCCAAAAACATAAAGCTATGTGTTTGGATGAAATTGAGTGACGCTTGTACCTAAGCGACACTTGTAACAGGGGAATACGGTACAGAGAACCCTGGCCAACTTAATACCATCCGTGGACGCACTTCCCATTGAGTATAACAGGGTATTAATTAAGACCTATGGTTAAGCCTGACTACCGAGTCGGTGGATCGATAAGTGATTAAGTACATCAGGATATTAGATAACAGACGTATTAAGTTGGCCAGGGTTCTCTGTAATGTATTTTTTTAACAAAATTGTGACGTACCGGTATACCATGGTATTACCGTACCGCGGGCCACGTGGCTTGGTGGGTTTTGTGGGGTCCGATCCAACGACATTCGCGATTCCGACGCTCTTCGACTACCTCAGACACACAGGAAAGCATGGCCGATTCGCTGCTGACGCTTCTGGAGCAGAACCAGACGACGGGCATCGCCGTGGGCGGCGCGCTAGTGGCCGCGGCTGTGGGTCTCACGGCGGCCAAGGCGCTGGGCGGCAGCAAGGCGGCGCCGGAGGCCCCCAAGAAGAAGAAGAGCAAAAGCAAGGGCAAGAAGAAGGCGCCCGCTGCCGCCCCCGCCGACAAGGAGAACGCTGAGATCAACCTCGAGGAGTTCGTGGACGTACGTGGATGAGCTAAGAGATCTTTTACGAGATCTTATTTGCTGACGTTCTTTTGTGTTTCTTATTTGCGTTTTATTTGTGCAGGACGGCCCGGACTCGGAGGAGGAGGAGGCTATTCGCGCTGAGAAGCGCAAGCTCAAGCTCAAGCAGAAGAAGAAAAACGCCAAGGCCAAGCAGCGCTCGGCCACCACCAGCAGTAGCAGCGGCAAGTCTGTGGACGTCACTGACAAGGACAAGGACAAGAAGAAGGCGGTGGCTGCGGCTCTCAAGAAGGACGAGGAGGACGGCTGGGAAACGGTCAGCCGGAAGAAGGTCACCAAGCCCAAGCAGCAGTAGTCGCCGACATGACGACGCTGGGTCCCTTTCTGGCGTCGATACGGATAGTTGTTTTTCTTCTTCTTCTCGACTCATTCCTGGTGCTGAGACTTTCAGTGTGGGGAAGAGAGAGATGGAGGGCTGGTATGCAGGCTGCTGTGTGCTTGCCACTCCTTGTTTCTCGTACGCAACGAGCGATTATGGTATACTAAGAACAAGGCGAGAGGTCACCACCTCCACGCTTTGAACACAAAAATATAGGAGATTACCAAGCAAAGGTGGAGGATATTGGGAAAGGTATTGATTACTTGGCCAGTGTTACTGGTCGGGTCTGAGCGTGCATCCGTTTGATAGTCGTGTTCTTGCCTCTACAGCTTGGACTGCGGCTTGAGCGCGTTGAAAACGACCGGCAGCTTCATGGCGAGCGTCATGTTGCCCTTGAGCTTGAGTTTGCCCTTCATGAAGGCCTGTAACGCATAATAGCAACGCATCAGACAACAACGTCCAAACAGCAAAACGAGACCTCCAGTACCTGCTGGGCGTTGAGCTTTCCCATGGCAATCGCCACAAAGTCGGCGTCCGCGACCGTGATCGTCACATCTGCCTTCTTGGTGCCCTCCGTAAGCACCGGCGTGGCGCTCTTGAGATCCAAGTTCCACTTTCCAGCCCCCGTAATGTCGAACTGGATGATGCCCTTGACCTTCTTGGTCATAGCGGCGCCGTCCTTGGCCATCACCTCTTCCAGCAGACGGAAGATCTCCTTCGAGTTGAGTCCTCCAGCAGCAGCAGGGGTCGGGGCAGCTGCAGACTTGGCGCCTGAACCCTGCTTCTTCATGTAGTTGCGTGTGGCCGCCAGCACCACGTTGAGCTTCATGGCGAGTCCCATGTTGCCCTTGATCTTCACCAGTCCCTTCATAAAGGCCTACAAATGTACAAAAAGTGAGCGTTTCGCCCTGAATTTCAGCATGGCAGAAGGACGCACCTGCTGCGGGTTGAGCTTGTTGTCCATCATCTTGAGGAAGTTGTCCTCCGAGAGTGAGATGACGAGGTCAGCCTTGTCGCTCGCAGTCGCAGGCTTGACGCTGCCTTTGCCCGTTTTGAGATCCACGAACCACACGCCGGCGCCCGAGACGTCGAACTTGATGGAGCCCTTCACTTTGTTCACGAGCGACGGACCCACCTCATCCACGGCGCCGCTCATCATATCGAACAGCTCGGCAGCGCGCGGGGCCATTGCGACTTTTGGATCGGAAAGAGGTTCACACGACGGCGGCTTTTTGCGAAGTGAAGTTCTGCCGGGTCACTATTTTGGTTTATCTGTGTATTTGTATACAACGATAAATAGGTTGAGTGTATATGTCGTACCTCAAACTTGTTCAATATTAGTTTGCACTTCATACCAAATAACCTGTATTAAAATATGTTTTCGATGGACTTGTAGCTACACAGGCAGCTAGATATAGAAGGTCATGGGATTACACGTATAGCAAGCATATGACTGATCGTAAAAACGATATGATCGGCCGAGAAGCTCCACTGGCCGAGCTGGCGCGCGTAGCGGGACTGAGCACCGACGTCTTCGAGTCTCCGGTGGCGCTTGTGATCGTGTACGGCGGCGCGTCCACCGGCAAGAGCGTGGGCGTGTCGCAGGCGCTGCGGACGCACTCGGCGCCCCACGCACTCGTGGACTGTACTGCGCTGTACTCGGCCAAGGAATTCTACCGAGAAGCGCTGGCCCAGCTGCACAATGGAGCGACATTTGCAGCGGCTGAAGGTTCCGTAGCCATTGCGACGGAGGAAGAAGGCGGTAAACCGGTGGAGCCAACGGAAGACGAGGACAAATTCAGCTCGCTCAACTTTTTGGGCTTTTTCAAAGCTCTGGACGGGTTTATGGTGCACCACGCGGCGCTGGGGGATGATCGAGGTCGACGGGTGTTGTATCTGGCGCTGGACCATGTGGATAAATTGTTGGATCGAGGACTTGGAGCATTGCTCACATGTGTGTGCACGATAAACGACCAAATCGCGTACTTAAATGTGAGTGAAGTGGGTGAGTGAGTGAGTGAGTGGAATGGTTGCTGACGTGTTTTATTTTGTGTTGGTAGATGTTTGAGGACTCTCCGCCGTGGGAAGCTTGTGTGTTGTTGATTACGAGAGGGATGTCGCTAGACTTTGACCGTCTTGTTATGCCCTTTTTCGCCGTGTATGTGCACTTCCCGCCGTACAAACCAGGTATTAGAGGTGTTTGCTGGTGTTGGTATTCGTGTTGCTAACTTGGATGATGGTGCTGTAGGACAACTAGCCGATATTCTGGTGGAGCAGTTGGGTATGAAAGGTGCGGGCGACATGTTCCGCTCTTGGCTCGTGCATCTGCATGGACTCCTACCTCCTGCACCAGACGGCGACTGGCTGGAGTTCCGATCGGCCGTCGTGCATCTACTGCCAGAGCTTCAAGATATGTTCCTAACGCCTGTGACTCCCGCTCAAGCTTCTAAGGTGAAAAAGCAGATTGAACGAACGACCCAGACTCATGTGCAGGAATTCCTCAGCACGCGGCGACGACACCTCTTTGGCTACCACAAGCTTGGACGAAGTGTCGGTGATCCGTCCGAGCTGATTTCGTGCTCCAACCTGAGCCGAAACTGTCTGCTGCTGGTGCTTGCAGGGTACCTGGCATCCTTCAATCCCCAAGAGACCGATGTACGATTCCTTTCGTCATCGGGTGGGATGCGTCGCAAGAAACGTGCTAAGAAAAACACTGGCGAGGCGGGTACAGCAGTAACTACGCCAGGTAGCACCACCAAGAAGCAGCAGATCAGCCAACTGCTTATCGGCCCGAAGATCTTTACGCTGCAGCGACTTTTAGCTATTTACCTCAACCTGCGTGTCGAAGCAGATGCTGGCACTCCTGCATATGAAGAAGAATCGCGCTCCTCTGAAACACGCGAGGAAATCTTTACTCATGTGAGTCCGTTGCAGGCCCATAGTTTGTGAGGTATTGTTGCTGAATGTGCTAACAGTGATGCTACTCTTGCTGCAGCTTGCAACTCTTGTCCGGATGCAGCTCTTCCAGCGCACAACACCACCACATGTGCTGGACAACATCAAATTTCGCTGTCTTGCGGATGCACGCTTCGTTCACGAGACGGCGCGCTACCTGTCTTTCCCTTTGGACTCGTACCTCAACAGAGCCACATAACGGTGGTGGATTTCATATATATTGTACGTATGTTCTCGTCGTGCACATACGTTGAACACATGCGGGAAGAAAGTATACAGAAGACGCGCCGACCAGCTTCCTTTGTCCGCAGTATCCCCTTGAGTATTAAAAGTGCAACCTCTTATAGCAAGCGAGTTTGGGTTATAGGCTCCTGTTCTCGAAAGAGATCCTCCAGTGCGGCATTTGCATCCCGCAGGAATGGGTGCTCCAGCGCTTGCTTTGGCGTCACCCGCTTGAACGCGTCCTTCTCCATCATAAGGGAGATCTATTCAACGACACAGCAAAAAGACAGTGAGCAACAATGCAAATATTGATAAATCCGCCTCCACGTACCATATCCTTGGCCTCATCCGAGATGTTCGTCCACTCTGGTTCCTCGAACTCGTAGTCGACAAGCTTGTTCATTTGAATTAGCTCTTCGTCATTCACGCCGAAGAAAGGCTCATAGCCGCACAGCATCGTGTATGCCACAACACCCGCCGAGAACATATCCACCCCACTGGGATATGCTTCACCCTTGCCTGCACACAGAATCTCTGGGGCGACGAAGCCAGGGGTTCCGCATCTATAGAGCACAACAAATTGGAAAATGTCAGCGCGAACACAGAAACATTGCAACGTTAGGAGTGACATACCTGCCCTTGAGCATCCCATCCTTTTGAATGAATGCAGCCATGCCGAAGTCTGCAACCTTGATCACCGCATACCTGCCACATAACAAGATCGTTAGCTTCTCATCTATACTTTCACAAACAGTTTAGCCACTTACTCTTTGCCGTTTGCGCTGCGCTCATAGTCCAGTGCAAGATTAGAGAGCTTCACATCTCGGTGTGCAACACCATTGCGTTGGCAATAATCAATAGCGCGGATCAAGCTGGCAATCAGGAACGATGCACGAGGCTCGTCCACTGCACTCTTGGTGGCAATCTCCTCGTGTAGGTCTCCATCTCGCATAAGTTCCAGCTCCATAACCAAGTGGTTGCGCGTTTCAAACAACGACTGCAGTCGAATCACCGGACAGTATGACGAGCCCGAGCGGACCGTTAGCAGGCTCTGCGTGAGGATCTCGCGCACGACCGTATCTTCGCGCTCCGTTTCGCGGGCCACCAAGTCCCAGAAGATGTTCTTCTCGATAATCTTGAGAGCACAATCTCGGAAGCAGGCTTGACCGTCCAAGCCTTCCTTTCGACGCGCACGACGGACGATGGAGAAACGTCCTTTGCCCAACTCGAAACTTTTTGCGGATGTTCCGGTTGGCGAATCTGGGGTAAGATCAAACAAATCGTCGATCTGCAGTTTGCCAGCGCGCGCCATAGTTTCTCGCCACTGCATGGCATCCTTCTCCGAATCGAATCGCATCCACAGTTCATTGCGCGCTGATTTGGCCGATGAGCTGCTATTATACTTGACCACAAACTCCACCGTGCTTCGCTGCTGCGGGTGCACGGACCCCTCGAATAAATTAGCATGGCCTACTGGCCGACTCGTCTCATTCGCATCCAAGTATTCCCAGAGATTGTTGCGATACAGAGACACAAAGCGTTTGCACCACTTCCGACCAGGGGCCTTCAGGTGAATCCAGCCAGTTAGTGCCATCCCAGACGCGTCACTTCCCGACAAGAAAGACCACGTTTTTTCTCCTCTTTCCAGACCTCGCAGTTGTTCAAACACGTCAGAAGGGAGTTCGGTCGCCAGGCAAGACAGCAGCCACGAGTCTGCGTTCCAAGACTGAAGACCACCTCCTGGGCTCGGCACTGCAAGTTCTCCTAGCACCGGAGCAAGATCTTCATTCACCATCGAGTTGTCTTCAGCGATGACATTCATACCGAATGGCGATGGTCGGTCGCCCATTTGCTGTAATGCGTTGCTAGATGGCCATTGCTTCATCGAGGCGAAGTTACTTCCTCCGCGAACACTGACCTCGTCACCCAGGAAAGCGTGTGTGCTGTTGGCCATGTTGTTGTTGTGGATTGTCGTAAAGCACTTCCGCAGCACAGTGTCCACACCCGATCCTCCTGGTACCTGTGACGTCGCGGGTGGTAGCAGTGCGCTTTCCAGCAATGGGCAGTCCACTGTAATATGGTTTCCGTTGCAGTTTGCACAAGTTTGGGAGTTTCTCCGACGACTGTTAGTCCTCGGCAATCCTTTAGGGAAAAGCGTCACCGGGAGCTTCATGTCGTCCATGTTGCCATCCACTCCAAGAGGAGGCGACGGGTGAATCACCATCGGTGACATCGCGGGCGAGCGCATCACGCCGCTCTCTTCACACGACACCGAGCGTGCCCGGTGTCTTCCAGCCAGAGCAACGGCAGCCGCAACGACAGCCTGGTTCGACTTTTGTCTTGCGTCTTCATCCAACACGCTCGAGTCTCCTAGCGAAATTGGCGGCACCACGTCTTCGGCGTCCGAGAGGTACGTCGCGATCGAGTCCGTGTCCAGCGACTCACGGGCGTCGATATTGTGCACACTACAGCATAAACCACAAATGATCCCCATTTGCGCAAACGTCAGCACTGATGCGGAGCATCCCTTGGCTCAATTCAAGCTTACCTGATGTCCATTTCGCTGTGAATGCTGTTCATCATGAGTCTCTGCAGCAGCATGTCCATCTGCAGCTCCCAGGGCTTGTTGAACATGGAGTCCACGGGCTTCTGCGCGTCTGCAGCCTCAGCGTCACCGTCCGAGCTCTTCTTGAACGACGACCGCCGCGATGTCGTGGACAGGTCCGCGTCTTCACAGGTCGTGGACGCGCCACTGCTGCTCGCCATTTCCCTCTCTGAATGTCGGTGGTGGTGCTGCAAAAGAGAATCACCAGTCAATACAGTTATCTCTAGCCTTTTACTCCAATTGTACCCACCGTGTAGATCTTGACGGCCGTGTGGGTGGCCAGGTTGCCCTTCTTGTGGATGAGCTTGAAGCAACTCACGCAGTAGGCGTCGTGGCAGCAGCCGTTGCAGCTGAGGCTGGCGCCGTGCAGCTCGCAGTAGACGCAGAGCGCGCGCGGGCCCTCGCCGGAGTCCTCGGCGTCGGGTTCGTCGCCGCCCTCGTGGCTTGGGGTCGTGTGGCTGCGCTGCATGAACCAGAGGCGCCAGCTCGCGTTCTCCAGGCGTGTGGCCTCGTCCACGAAGCGCCGCATGGTGCTGAACGACTGCCACGACTTCTTGGCTGCCTGCTCGAAGCCGACCACGTCGTCCATCATAGCGCGAATGCCTACGCGGTGCTAGGAAGATCGAGATCTGAGCCGAAGAGCGCCCGGGGCATCCGCTGGGCAGTTCCTTCCAGTCGAGGCAGCACTTCTGGTTCAGTTCTTTATTTCCGCGTGCGGGGCAGACGTCTGGTATACCTGCTATACCTGATGAAGTAGATTCACAAAACTTTTACATATTTAACGGGGTACTCGAAAATACAGATGCAAATGATGCGAAACAAGGCGTTGGGACATTCTGGTGCTGGATCTTGTGATAAGTTACAGACAGATATAAGTGTACGCAGGTTGAAGCGTAGATGGCAAAAACGGGCCTGACGGTTTTGCTTCAGTACTGTACTGCGCTCGGCGGACCCATTTTGCTAAGCTTAGGTCGAACTCGCCCTCAGTCAGTCATAGGCCTCGGCATCGCGCTGATGAAGTGTGTGCACGTGGGCACATGAACAACTAGATGCAGCTCAAAGCCAGCCACTCACCACGATGCAGAAGGTGAAAGGTGATGGTGCATTTCGTGAGGCGCGTCAAGCCAATGAGAAAGGGCTGTTCATTTATGACTAAACGAAGGCCACAAACTATCTCCCACCCACATTCCGTCGCCGCCTGCTCCAAACGGCGCTCCAAACAGTAATAGTCAACTATGGGCAAGAAGAAGGCCGCGACCTCCAGCACAACCCGGAAGGCCTCCAAGTCCAAGGTCGGCAGTGTTATCACACGCCGAGAGATCGCCGCATGGCAGGCTGATGAAGTGCCGCCCGCGTTGCGCTTCGAGCCGTTGCGCAGCTCGCTTCGAGTGAGGCATCTGCACGACGAGCTCATCTACGCCGTGCCATGTTTCCTCTCGCGCGCCGAGTGCCAACGGGTTCGCTCCTTCGCAAACAAGGAAGGCTTCGAGCGCGTAACCCAGCGTGCAACTCGGGACTTTGCCTTCCGGGACAACGACAGGCTGCTGCTGCGCCTTCCGGCGTTCGCAGAGCTGCTCTGGAAGCGGCTCGAGCCGCACGTGCCGGGCGAGTACGAAGGAATGCGCGCTGTGGGGCTCAACCCGGCCATCCGCTTCTACCGCTACGCTGCAGGTCAAAGATTCGGCTGCCACGTGGACCAGAGCGACGTGGATCGAGTCACAGGCTACCACAGCCGCTTCACGGTACTCGTGTACCTCAACGACTCGGCAGACTCGGACTTGCTGGGCGGCAGCACCATTTTCTACGGGAACGAGGCGGGCGCCAAGGAAGAGCAGGTGGTACTGAGTGTGGCGCCCGAGACGGGCTCGGCGCTCGTGCACGGCCATGGCGATCGCTGTCTGTTGCACGAAGGAGCTTTGGTCTCTCGGGGAGCAAAGTATCTCCTGCGCACGGACGTCATGTACTCGCGGACCAAGAGATAAAGAAACAGCGCTAAAGCAGAGCCAGACCAGTGTATATACGTCAAAAGGTGCTAGTTGGCTCTACGCGAGGCCGAGGCGGGATTTTGTTGACTAACTGCTCGACGCTAACTCGCGCAGTCTTCTAGCGATAGCATGGACGAATGAGTTGTTCTGCAAGCGCACAAAAGGAGAATGTTAGAGCACGGATCAAACATGACCCACACAATACAAGGGCGTACCTCGATGTCGCTGACAATGGCAAGCACTTTACCGAGTGTGTGCTGGACGGCACCCTTGCTCGATGCTGCTTCCGGGTGTTCCAGGTAGTGCACGAAGTGTAGCAGTAGCACCACGAGCATATTCTCCACTACAAATGCCATACTGTCGGTGTGATACTCCAGCACATTCGCGAGTGGCGCAGTGTCACACTGGTGCTCGCGCCGACGAAGAGCGCGCTGCTGCGACGATGACACCGACGAAACTGATGTAGCGCGTACCGAAGCAGCTTCACTCGTGACCGCTGTTAGCGCGTCCAGCAATTGTTTGCTCATGTCCAGAGAGAACACTGCCGCGTCAAACCGCGCGGTAAACTCATTCATCGACGGTGCAAGCGTCCACAGCGGATCCGTAGCTGCGGCAAAAGCGCGAGGGTCCACCGAGGAAGCCATGGACGGAAACTGGTTTCTGTGCTGCACTTGCCCCTTGTTCGTGATGGACAGCAGCGGAGGTGCCCGGCCGGCCTTGCCCTCACCCACTGCGAGCATCATTCGACTTGCACAGAAAGCTACAGCGTTGCACAAGATCATTCGAGAAGCATACAATTTCTCCTCGTCCAGCAACGACATGCGCAGCAGACTGGCGCTGCCACTGGACTTCATAGCCGCAGCGTCGCAGTGCTCCAAAAGCTTCTCTTCACAGTCCACGCACGAAAATCGCTGGATAGCAGCGTCGCGCTGCTCCTCTGCAGAACCCGCAAACTTGTTGCTCCACCATGATACTCCGTCACTGTCACTCATTTCATCAACATCGTCGCTGGGAGGTACTAACTCCGCGCTATAGTACAAGAAGACCTGAAGAATCAACTGCGAAATCTTCTCCCACTTGGCTGTTGCCAACGTTTGTTCACACAGGTCAGGAAACTGAGTCACGTAGCGGAAAACAAACGTCACATATGACACCTCGCGAAGAAGGTTCACGGAGATCGGTTGCTGGGCTTGAGACTGCTGTCCCGAGCACAGCTTAAGGGCTGACGTGAACAGCTTCCGGTTCTTGTTCACGAAGTACAGCACCTGGCTGGTCAATGCACGGTTCTTCGGCAGGGCAGCACAGCACGCGCTCAGAAGACGCGCCACTGGAAGCCACTTGCGGTAGTACACAGCCTCGACGCGCTGGAAAGAAGCTACAGACGCGATTGAGGACGGCGCAGTGTGTTGCTGTTTTTGAGCAAAATACTGCGGTCGATGTGTTGGCAGATTGCGTGCGTCAGTTAGTACACGCACTAAGCCGCCTTCAAGCAGAGCAACAGCTCCATCCTGCGTCTCGGCGACCCGAGCGAACAGCGACAGGAAGCACTCGTACATGGTTCCAATCGTTGTAGCATCCATTCCTTGAGGAAGTACACTGCTCTTCACCATTGACGAGTTGCCATTACTGCGCTCGAATGCAGCTGCATCCATTTCACTGAGCTTCTTGAAAATGTCGACGAAGTGCAGGAGGTAACCACGCTCGCGGAAGATTGAGACAAGCGATGAGTTATCTTCAAATGCGATCAAAGACTCGAGCGCTGAAACCGCAAGTGCCATGCTCAGCGTGTCTTCGCCGTCACATGCATCGCGGCATACCAGATCCACCACCTGGTTGGTGAGAAGATGCCGCACGCGCTGTTCTTGACTGAGTGTGGAACTTGCCATACCAAATCTCGCCGAGGCCGAGTCTTGCGACCCACGACTTGGCAACACGTGCAGCACATGAACAATGCATGAGTACAGCAACGTTCGAGAGTTGCGCGCGGCCGCCGGATTTCCTGTTGCCGCAGCGCTGCTGTAGATGGAACGGAAAAGCAGCTCCAGGAAGCCCATGTTTTGACGGTGACGGCTCTCGGGCAGCGCAAGCGGTTGGTTCCCGTCGTCCGTGTAGCTAAGCTGCGAAAAGAGCATCAGCGCGATCCGTGACACAATTTCAAACAGCTGAGCCGAAGCACTCGTCTTTTCAGTCAGCTTACTGAGAACAGCTGCCACAATACCGCCCATCAACTCTAGCCGGACTTCCGCCGATGCAACAGCATCCAGTCCCTGCCACATAACTGGCGTCTCGAGTCCTTCTTGCTCGCGGGGCAACGCGAGATAGTCCAGCACAATTACCTCCATAAGCTCGCGGAGCGAGTTCAAAGCATGACTCTCAGCAGCAATTCGCTCCGAATAAATATTCCACTGCACAGCCCACTGAATAAATCTTTCCGCCGCTGCCTCCGCGCTATTCTGGCTACTGGTGCTACTTGCACCATCGCCATTGACGCGGAACCTCTTGGCCGACGATGAGTAGTAGTCGCCCATTCCATCCTCTGTCGCCGTCAGATCGAGCGTCTGAAGTGCCTGACAAAAGCGCTCAATATCAATCTTAAGCCACTTGTAGTAGCAGCCCTTCTCCACCGCCGCGGTAGCCTGCTCAGCTATGGCCACCACCTGCTGGTTCGTCGGCACCGGAGGTGGTGAGATGTGGAATGAGGATTCATCCAGCAACTGGAGTAACAGCATTTGCTCTTGTCTTGCGATAGCACGATGATCATTACGGCTGCCTACCGAAACGGACAGCAATTGCCCCATAAGCTGATTGACCTTCTTCATGGGCGGGGGTTCCTTGTGCAATCCAACATGCAAATACACCGCCAACGTTTTGAAGAACCACCCGCGCATGTTCAGCTCGGCAATAGTAGAGGCGGCCGACTTCCTCCGCGTCACATGATAGACACGGCTAAACAGCTGAATCTGCGAGGCAAAGTAGTCGCTCGGAACACTTTCCAGTGCCGCAATGGTGTTCGGAGACGAGAATTCCTGCGTAAGCAAGCAGTGAAGAACGTGGTAGCAGCGTTCAGACAATTCGGGCGTCTCCAAACCAAAGTCCGCGTTGGACACGAGCGTAACCACCGCAGCAAGGCCAGTCTTCATATAAGAAGTTGGTGCAGCTGCAGTCTTCGAATCTCCATGCTGGTTTACATTGCCCAGCAGCAGATGTGCCAGGTTTGGTGCGGGCTTGTTCAGATTTTCAAGCAGCAAATCCAGAATGGCTGCACGAATCGAAGGTGGAGACGTATCTTGCGCAAACAACTCAAACGGAGACGATAGTGTGCGGCTGTCTTGGTGCTTCTGCCTTCTACCTGACTGCAGATTGCCAGAATTTTCGTCCTGGTCATTACCACCTTCCGTCTCAGTATCACCCTGCTCGTTTTCATCGTCTTCATACACATTCAGCAAACGGTTCATGTAGCCGATCATGATGTCTGCACTCGCACCGCTGTCGATAAGCAAGTCCACAAGGTCGGCTCCGCTCAACCGCGAGCTAATAAAACGAAGAATTACTGCCGATAGATGCGGGATGTGTGTCGACTTGGAGTACTTAATGTACTTGACAATGTTCACAAAGTCGGAGCGGTGACGGCACAAGATTGTGTGCATCATCTCCACTTGCAGTCGATGCGAAAGCTGCCGGTTAAGATCGATGTTCACAAATTGGACGTCCTTCTCCAGCACTAGCACCACAATTTCAAGCGCATGCTGGACACAACGTTCACGCAGGGCGGCAACTGCCGCGGTTTTAGTCAGATACGTGTCACTAGACTTTTTCGACACATCGATGACAAAGTTCAGTGAGCCGTGTTTGGCTTCTGTCTCACGCTTAACAATGTCAAGGCAATAGAAGAATGAGTGCTCAAGGTGCATGTCCGATGACGTGCTCTCCAGATTCTCGACACCGCCATCACTAGACAGGATAGACAGCACCTTTGTCAGCAACGGGTTACTCGACAGAAACCGAGCCAACAGCTGATACGACAAGCTTCCCTCCGTCGTGGATGTGTCAGCATTACGCAGGATCTTTTTGAAAATGGAAAGCGCGCCATTCACGAGTGCCCACTTCTCTTCTTCACGTTCGTACTTGCGCAAGTCGAACTTCAGGAACACGTGCTCCAGCAAAAACTCAAAGTAAAACTGAATAGCTGTGACCCGGCCGTCACCTTCGAAGGACTTCCAGGCATGAGGATTCTCGAACAATTCGTAAAGTAGCGTGACGAAGCCTCGCGTCGCCGGGTACGTCCGACTCAAGGATTCGTAGTGCTCGAGCTCATAGCTGATATCTTGATTGCCGTACACGGACGTGTCCCCTGTAGTGCGCAAAATCTGCAATGCGTCCACCTGGCGCCACACAAACGGCGCAATATCCGGCACACGCGCAAAAGCAGCGAGTGTCTTCATAATCGATCCCTTCAGCGAACTAGGAATGCGGCACTGCAGAAAAGCGACGAATGTCGGGATTGGAGACCAGTCATGGTTGTGAAAGAAGATAAGCGCCAGCTGAGGATCCGAGATCACTTCCTGGATTAGTTTCTGGATCGTTTCCAATGCTTCCAACTCCTTGGGACGAATAAACCGCGGGCCTGGATTGGCTGGGTTGTTCACGTTACCAAAAGTGCTACCGTCGATTCCAACTCCCGGCGCGACGCCACCAGGCATGAGTGGCGAGTATCCGGCCGGTTTCTCAGCATCTGTAAGAAGTCTCTGGTACTTCGCCATCACGGCAAAGAATTGGTCCCAGCTAAGCTGCTGTGGATTCTGCTTAATGTGGTGGAAAGCCAGCTGAGCACATTCCGGTCCACCAGCGGCAGCTCCAACTAATCGCATGTATGCAGCTAGGCATCCCGGGTTTTTGAGTGCCGCGTCTCGACAAGCATTCAGGAACTCGTGACAGCTTCCGCCATCAGCGCTGCTAGAATTAGACTCCGGTTGCCGAAGATCATCCCCTGCGTTACTCCCGGTGCTGCTGCCGTGGAAATCGAACTCTTCGTTAGTACCACGCCAAAAGGAGCAGCAGAACTCGGCGTTGCGAGCGCACAATGCCGCCGCAAAGTCAATGATATTCTCAAGGCAGTCACCAGTCCAGGCCACTACTTCACCCTCACTTTCAGATTGCATAGCAGCCAGGGCAGCCTTGTCAGCGACAGTAGGCACGTCAATCATCATCTTGGACGAATATGTACGGAACAGCAGCTCAAAGTTCCGTTCGTAAATGTTGTAAAGTCGCAGATCCCGCTTGCGATCCGGGAGATATTTAAGCTGCACCTCGACCAGCGTGTGAAACACGCGCTCCTCAATTGCCTTTTTGACGACGTCTGATGCTGCCTCCGCCTCAGCGAAAGTCACGTTGCTGTTACTGCTGTTGCCATCATCATTACCCGCAAGAAATCCTGCCCACGCGAGCATCGCGACGCTCTGGAAGTTCTTCTGCTCCCATTCTTCCTCGAAAAAAATTCGGTGAAGTTCTTTCACCACCGAAGCGTGCTCACGTCGGCACAGCGCAATTCCAAGTTCCATGTCACCTGTTTCGCGATCCATTTTCCTAGACTTCTGTAGCAATACGACGAACAGCGCCACCTGAACCGCGGTAATAGTCTGGAGCATGCAGGATACCTCTCTCACCGCTCCTTCTGGCGACGTTCCTGCAAGAGATCCTCCTTCAAACAACTGCGCGAACGACGACAGGTTCACAATGTGCGGGGACACCTTGGCCACCACAGTTTTCAGTCGTCCACACAGCATCTTCAATAGTTCCGCGAGTTGCTGCACTTCCTTCGCTAGCGCCAGCGTGCTGGATACAATAAACACCAGACAGTCCGCGACGAGCGTGTGCCAGTAGCTCACCGACTGCTCCATCCTGGACACCTGCGCTAACTGTACCAGCTGACTGTCAAACGCCGCGGCCAAGTTGGTCAGCAGCTCCTCTGTCAGCAGTTTGTTGGTGAACGACACGATGAACTGCGCGCGCTGCTTGTCCAGTCTGGCCTCGAGACGAAGCCGCAGCAGCTCCTTGAGCAGATGCAGCTTGTACTCCGTCTCGGACGTCAAAAAATAGCGCGCCGCGCTCTGCACCGAGTCGGCGATGGTGCCGGGTGGCAGCTGGTCGGCGCGCTCCACCCACTCGCGCTGCTGCTGCTCGCTGGCCAGCAGCCAGAACTCGAAGCAGCGCTTCTCGCTGGCGCGGAAATCGTCGCTGAGTTTGCAGATCTCCTGCTGGATGAGCGGGGACACATCCACGTGCTTGCCAGCCACGGAAACGGTGTTGGATTGAAGCGCCGCGCGCTCCGAGGCGCTTGGCGGCGCCAGTGCGAGCGGCTGCAGCAACTCAGACGAGGCCGCCACCAGCTCCGCCATGAACTGCGGCGCATCGTCGTCCGTCATGCTCTGCCCCGCGAAGGCCAGCAGATCCTGGTGCAGCTGCCGGAAACGCAGCGCCGGCGCGTCCGCAAGCGACAGGCTCTCGCTCATGGTCTCGTCGAGTCTGTTTGGCTTGTGGGGGCTGCTGGGGGAGATTGCATTGGCGCGGAAAGCGTTCGTACTTAGTCGGGATGGACCAAAAAATAGTCATCATAATTTAGTCGGACTAACGTTTGGTCCGATCTGGTCCAGTAGTACTTTTGAGCAGAAATGACCTCCGCTCTCGCGTCGAACGAGGCGGTGGATTGCCGCCGCTTCCTAGCGGCCTGGACGCGATTCCAAGCCAGCAGCGAGCAGCATCTAGATAGCGATATCGCCGTGCAGGTCCGTACGCTCTGAAATAGCCTCCTAGTAGCTGTATTTCTCTGTGCCCGTCCTCAAAACTCCGTCTATTTTGCTATAACAGTACCAGCAATTGGCGCAGCACTTCCAGCAGCTCATCCAAGACACTGACGAGTTGAAGGCATTAAAACCAGACCTAACCACCGTACTAGATGCTATCTCTGCACTCAAGAAAGTGGAAGAGAGCAGTGTCAAGCCGAGACGAATTCCGCGAGCTTCTGAGATCGCCAAGCTGCGAGAGGAGCGGGCTCAATCTCGTGTTGTGAAGACCCCATGCTCGCCTGAGGCTCCGGTGCAGTGCGAGGGGGGAGGTCAGGAAGAGGTTGTTGAAGAAAAGGAGGTTAAGGCCACGCCAGAGTTGCGCACGGATCTGAGCGCAGATGACTTCAAGTCGATGTTGGAGGTGGCTGTTCCCCAGGAGGAGAAGTTGTCGACCAAGGCGATTCGAAAACGACTTGGACTTGTGGCTCGAATTGAAGTACAGGCGAGTGCGTCCGAGACGGTGGCACGTGAAGAGCAAGAATCAATCCAGTCGGAGATGATGTCGCTGGCCAAGCAGCTGAAGGACAGGACGCAGACCATCAACCAGTCTCTGGCGGAGGATGTCAAGATCTTGGACGCGGTGGGTCAGAGCGCCGAGTCCAACACGACACTGCTAGATCGCGAGAATACCAAGCTGAAGGAGCAATTGGCCTCGAGTATTGGACTGTGGACTTCGCTGTGGCTTGTGGCTATGCTGGTCATCGTGTTTATCGTCACGTACTTCTACATGAAGCTGTTCTCCCGGCGATGGTGAGCCCACGTTCTATGAGGAGGATTTCCTTGCTTTGATGGACACGGGTTCGTCTTTACTGACACAAATACAGTGTATTTCTCTATCCAACATACTAACGGGCTTACCTTTAGCTTTCATAGTGGACCAGCGGCGCGTACGCAGCGTCATACCAGTCACGCGTAGTGTGCAGGCCTCTCCAGCCGCCCAGTCGCCGTTCGCTTGCGTATTGTGCGATGCAACGCAGAGTCACCTCCTTTTCGAGGTATTTGATGAGCACGCCGCCCACCGCAATCAAAAGGATCTCGTCATGAATGTACGCCAGAAATGCGAGGCCGCACACGAAAGCCACAACCTGATTCATAATGGAGCTGGTATTCCACACGGCGAATAGTTTTCCGCAGAAGATGCTCTTTCTCGTGACGAAAACCAATCCAAGCAGCGGAGAGCCGACGATCGCAGCAGGTAAAATGCTCAGTACTGACCAGATCGCTGTCTATTGTTATAACAGCACGAGACACGGATCGTTAGATAGTTATTAGACACGGCAAAGGTATCCCATGAAGTGAACGCGCACTCACCCGCGAGCAGCCTGCGTCTTGAGCAGTAGGATCTCGAATTTGAACGCAGTAATACTCCACGAGGATCCAAAAGGCAACGCCCATGTCGGCGATCAGCAGCAGTACCATAATCACGGAGAGGGGCCACTGAACAGAAAGCTCAGGTCGAGGCAGGTTGCGCAGTCGGAAAAGGGGGTACACAGGCTGCCAAAGAGCCATAAGCCACCGTTTGACTGTGTCATTTGTACACAAAAACTCGACCAATGCTCGTGCTCGACTACCGTTCAAAGGCTTCTTGAGCGGCGTCAGACTGTCGCTATCGTCGCTAGAATCATCACCAAAATTGCCGAGTGAGCGACGCTCGGGCTCCGCAAAAAGAGCTTCCATTCGGATGTGCGAGTATCGAAAGTCAGCAGATCGAGGATCCGTATTACCCTTCAATCTATCATTTTCTTCTACTGACAATTCTGGATAGTCTGGGGTACTGTCCCGGTTTCCATCCACTGCTGCTGGCGATGCTTGTGGTGAATCCAATTTAGATACTCGAAAGGCCAACTTAAAGGCTTCTAGCGGGTACGATGCGAATGTCGTATCCACATTTTCGAGCGTAAAAGATTCAAAGCAACTCTCGTTCCCGTCGGCAGCAATTGCTCCACCCACAGAAAACGTCCCAAATGCTACAGTGAAGCCGTCGTTCATGTGATTTTCGTTGAACATGTCGACGAAGGCAATAATATCCCTAGCCACCTCGGCAGCCTCATGCACGCGACGAATGACCGAGGAGGGTTGTGGCAATACACGTAGTTTCCGATTCATTTCTGCCACAAAGTCAATCCAAAAGTTGTGCTCCAGTAGTTCGAGGCGTGAAGGTATGGCACGTATAATAATGTCATTCGTGTCGAGATGATACGGTCTAAAGAACGACCCACTTCCGCCAACTACAAGCACCAGATCTTCGTGATTGACCGCTTGCATAGCAGCCAAGTTCGAGGATGACGAAGAACTGGACTGTGAAATTAACACATCGAAATAACCAAGAGAAAAATCGGGGCTGAAGCCAACCTTCAGCTGTGTGCCATGGACCCGAAAGTTCATATCGCGGAAGAAACGACCACCGTACTGAACAATGTACTTCGAGAGCTTCACTACGCGATGCAACTGGCGTCGTCGCATGAAAAGGGTACCTACGGGAGGCACCACAACGAGTAGGAAGCGGTATAACCAAGCTTCCCAGCCGGTGGGGTCCCATTCGAGAAGTTTGTTGCATGATGAAGCGAAGCTTGCGTAGGTGCCTTCTTCAACGATGTCACGTAGACTTGTCGGCAAGAAGTACGGATTCAGTCGCCATGCACTTTTAAGATGGTTATCCCCAGCAAGATACAACCGTGCAACATGAGCACTAAGATCTTGGTCTGTTAGGCGAGGGGTTAGCGTGCGAGTTAGTGTCTCCAGCGATAGCTCGTCACGTAGCCTCTGAGCTTTGTATTGGGCATACCGGTGCGATTCGGACCTGGAACTTCGATACGAAAAGAATCCCCAGGCACCAAAGATGAGCCCAGTGACAGCAAACACGAGAACCACAAAACCAATCGGACCACCAATTGGTTTGACCAATCGCTCGAAAGGCGTCAAACAGTCAAGGCCATTTCGGCCCTTGAAGCAGGCATATGAGCAGTTGCCGTGCATATTGAACTCCGAGTGAACAGGCTTATTCTTGCAGCCAGCGCATACAGTCGCACCAACTTTTGCCGTCGTCTCTCCGATTCCACACACAGTGCAGTTGCTGTTACCGGACGACGTAGTGATACTACCCATAGGGCAAGTGGAGCACGCACTGCTACCAGTCAAGCCAGCAAAGGACCCTGGTGGGCATAACTCACACATTTTCAGCCCCATTTTCGCGCTGAACGACCCCAACGGGCATGACTGGCACTCTTTCTTCCCAAAGTCCGGATTAAAGTGACCAACAGGGCATGCAGCGCAAGTTTCAGCGCCAGTATGGCTGGAGCAAGTGCCTGGATCGCATGGCGAGCATTTCGAGAAACGGCCAGGGCTGTGGCTTCCCTCTGGACATGGTAAGCAAAAGACACCACCACGCCCTGGATGACAGTTAGCACCAACCATGACACCCGTACCACCATTCTCACCTCCAGTGCTTTCGCCTCCATTAACTGAAATGAGCCCCCCATCCTTAATAAACTGTTCACCATCGCCGGCAGTAGTTTTATCAGCTGCGTCCAAATATGTGATGCGAACTATTCCTCCACCACCGCCGCCTCCAATTTTTCCAGGGCTGTCATCAATTTCACTAGGCAGCAGATTAGGACTCCAAATCGACGACTCGTTTGCTGCTTCGCCACTAGTTGGCACGAAAGTAGATGCCGACGCCACACCCCCTGCTAGATCGATGGATCCACCTCCAGCAATTTGAGTGATAAAAAGCGTCAACGACCCACCAGATCCACCACCTCCGCCCATTGAACCAACTCCACCCCGGGCTGAAATGGACGCAGTTTTAGTCACATTGAGGTTCTTGGAACCAACGTAGATGATTCCTCCTCCATTACCCCCACTAAGCTTGTTCGGAGTATCTCCACTCGCAGCACCACTACCTGGCCAAAAAGGCCACCCCTTATCCGAGAAAGGTGTAATCCAGGTATCTGTTTGCTGCATCAAAAGTTCCTTCGAAATGTCGTAAGCGGCACCACCTCCAGTACCCCCGGGTAAAACGTTGCCACCTCTACCACCATGACCTGCTCCACCGCTTGCTTCTCCAGCAACTTGGCTTTTTCCGGGCCCAACACCGGAGCCGCATCCTAGCCATGAGCTGGAAATTGCACCGTCAATAGTCATGTTGTTTCCGCTGCATAAAATTATGGACCCGGCCGAAATGTTTCCAAGCGAAGCAAACTCTGAAGCAAAAATGCTGATTGAATAGGGCCGGGTATCGTCTGTTGATTGACGTAGCGTTTCACACGCGGATGGCTCAGTTTGAAGCTCAATCTCCTTGCATTCCAGCACAGGGCCACTGTTTACGTTCGCTATGGACACATTTGCTGCCGAAACCGATAGCTTCAGAAAGGGAGTATCAAATGGCATATCCAGGAAGACTGTGCCATTAGCACTGATATGCAGCGCGACCTGACCCATCTCCACAGTTTGTGGACGAAGCTCGACATCTTTCCTACCGACCACGATTATTTGGGGAACATCATCCGGGCGATCCTCACCAACGAGCGGTTTGCCTAGAGGTTGCAAGAAGCCCTCTATCTTGGCTGAAGCATCCGTTTGGGCTTTCACTCGAGCTCGGAACTTAAGTTCGGAGAACTTATCAATGGAGAGCGCACCGCTAGCAGTGATATCGAGCTCGTGAACCATGGCTAACGCATTCGAAAACGACACGTCAGCCCCGGTAAGCGCCAAACTAAACAAATCATGTTCCTGTAGCGATGAAGGTCCCACAAAGCCCTGATTCAATATTTGATCACGTTTCATCACGTTGATCAGTCAGAAAGGAATCTTGTACGTGCGAACATGAGTTTTCACTTAATTTCATGCGCACCTGAATTGTCAGCTTCGATGCTGACAACTGGACCAATCGCTCACGATCAAGAACATTGAGCTCCGAGCCCGAATCAAGCTGTCAAGGGATCAAGGAGTATAGCACTACGTCAGTGTGACCAATACTATCGAAGTGTCTACCTATGTAGTATCCAGTTTGTTTACCACGATGGAACTTTCAACGCCTCCGACGCTATCCTGTATGCCAAACACAATCTGCCAGTCAACTTCTACCGTTTTGATCCAAAACGATTTACCAGTTGTACCTTTAGCTGGATCACCGATGCACACATGGTTGCTCCACCGCTTACGAAGATATGTGCGAGTGATTCTGGGAGGAACGACGCACCTCTCGGGGTTTGCTTAAATATGGGTGTACATCCGTAGATCTGGATGCGTTTTACAGGACCAGTGTGTGCCAATCGACCTCCTTTTACAAGCAACGTGCCCACAAGTGTTTTCCTGTCCTCATTTGTATCATCACTACCATCAAGCCCACCATCGTCCTTTGTCGAATGCTGCAATTTCAGAATTGTTCCATCACCTCCCAGCTGGCACCACGCAATGACTGCATTTTTATCCGAGCTAAAGCCACCACCGTAAGCTTCAACACGCGATGGACCCAACTCCTCTGTGTTCTTCGAGTCAAGTACGATGCGTCCGCCACCGCCCCCACCTCCCCCACCTCGACCACCAATTTCATTTATAAAAACGCTAGGCTCTCCACCGTTAGCTTGCACCGTCGCGTTACCGTGAACACGCTCCGTAGCAACAACAAGAATGCTCCCACCAGCACCACCTGCACTATCGAAGCAATCAGTGCACGCATCCCCTCCATTCGCCAGCAAAGATCCATTAATCTCCACATTCCCCTCGGCCACCAATCGAATCCGTCCTCCTCCACGACTTTCATCGTTGCCTCCACCACTGCCATATCCTCGAAAATTCGCCATATCCCCCGAAACATCCCCCACAGCTCGGAAGAAGTCGTTGGGTGGCATATCGTCGCATTTCAAGCGACTTCCCGTGAGGGACGCGCCTCCAATTCCTCCGTAGCTTCCTCCCATATAATTCCACGAGTTGTAGCCCGGCCCGAACTTAAGCCCACGAGCCGTCACATTCACAGCCGAGTGCTCGTCAATTGACACATTGGCTGCTCGGATCTCCACTGCGCTGGCCTGCAATTGGCTGTTGCGGACGGAGACCGACGCGATACTCGTATTTAGCTGGAACAAGAGCTCTGTGTGGACGCCGGGCAGAGGCGACAGCGCCGAGCCTTCCAGCGTCGTGTCCACGATCTCCACCAGCGTCAGTTGCTCTTGGGAGGGGATGCTAAGCTCACAGGCCACGTAGTATTCGTTGAACGAGCCGATGAAATGGATACCCGAGCACTTGAAGATGTCCTTGATCTTGGTCGTGCTGTCGATCCGGAAGGTCCCAGACGGCGTGGAGACCGGTATTCCATCCGCAAAACACAGGTTATTATCACACCATGTAGATAGCGTAGCGATAGTGAGCAGGATCCACGTGACAGCCGCCTCTAGTGGCGGCACCATGCGCAGCTTCCTCATCCTTCCTCACGTTGAATAGATCGTTTGTGTTCTACCGTAATTTGTAGTAGTATTAATTATAGTAGTAGTAATATTTTGAATAAGAAGCGACTAAATTATGCTCCAGGATGTTGAATTGATCTTTTTGCTTAAGTACTATACTACTATTATTGAACCAAAACCAAGTTTATCAAAATATCAAAATTGTGTCGACTATATTTTGGTCCAGGATGTTGAAGCGCCTGACGTGATCTTTTGTCGACCTTGGGATTGAACATGTTTTGTCCCACGACAACGCAATTGTGGAACACTATATTGTACTTCGAGCTGATGAAGAAGACATTTTAGCAGAGGACTGTGTTGGTACTACCAACTTGGTTGTGGGAGCTACGTGTAGGTAATTCCGACAAACTAGGGCAAATGGTTCCGTGTAAATGCCTCCCTGGAAACCAGTGCTTGAATTCCAATGGCTGGATCAATCCTGTACGTGCACCGAGATTCAGATCCATTCTTTTGTATCTCTGCAAGTTATCTTTCACCGATTCGTGTTCCGAATCCAACTTCTCAATGCCTCCCCCCCCCCTCCCCCATCACCAAACCGAAATGACTCAGCTGAAACGACCTTTAATAATGCAGCCGTCGGAACGGAGAGGTCTCGACACTCCACGTTGCATCACTGCCCCCTTTCGCCCACACTCGACTCGGTGACGTTGATTTCTGCGACGGCGGCCTCTGAGGACCTCCACATGAATTCGCAGCCACATCTGACGCTAAGGCCCTAGACATGGACAGGAATCGACTCGGCGCGTGGCTCTCGGTGGATGCTACTCCACGAGGTCCTCGGCCGAAATGGCTACACGCAGCACCGAAACGGTGCGAGCAGGACAGTTGCTTGGTAGCAACCAGCAGCTGAAGACGAAAATGATGAGGCTGCATTCGTGTGATGGTCATCCCCTAGGTCACTCCGATGTGTCCGAAGCTCGACTAAAGCTTCCGATCGCAGGTGATGTTGGTCCACAAGCTGGGGCACGACGCGCGATCGGTACTTGTATCCGTCGCTCCATAGAGATACACTCTTTGCAAAGCGCTTTGGCACACAGACGCTGTGCCACGAACCGGTGTGCTCTCATCGCATACGGCCGGCAAAGAGAGAGCATCGCGAGCCACAAGCCGGCCTCACTTTCGTGGGACTCAAGCGTTTGGACTCGCGCTGGACGGACAGTGAGTTAATCTCACCTCCCGGAAGAAATCGGAGCGAAGCAACGAGCTGCTCCTTCCTCCCACCAGACCATGACAGGAAGTCTCAACATGGCAACCAAAAGGGCAACACCGCACAGAAATCCGATGGCTGTACCGTATGTGTCCGTCTGTCTTTCGGAGTAGGGGACAGGCAGTTTACCATTATATCAGGGTTTTATACTCCGATTAAAGAGTGGTATGGTCTTCTCCACCCCTAAAAACGAATTCGCGACTGGCTACTTTTTTTCCAACTGCCCGAGAGACGATGTCACGCCCGACATGGGGAGCTCCAGCTCAGCTGTTTGTAGCGCATTCCCCCTCTTGGGCATTGACCAGCAGGCGAGGAAAGGCCAGCAGACGCAGCAAGGAAACCCTCTGCGCAATTGCCATCTAGACAATTGACTGGGGTCTCTCTGCTGCTTGCCACAGTCGATGCCTCCTTCCAACAGCGGAAGCGTTGGCGGATCGGCCATGCAAAAAGACGCGCCCAGCGTCGCCGTGGGGGCTCGGTGCTACATTCCGGACGCGGATGCCGCGTGGCTGCCCGTGTACGTGGAGGAGGTGAACGAGCAAAAGCGGCTCGTGACCGTGAGGGTCCAGCGCCCGCGGAAGGACCAGCAGGACGACGACTCGGCCGACCATGACGACTCGGACAGGAGCGGCGAGCAGCGACTCGTGGCCATCGACGTGGGCTTCCCTCCGCAGAACCCGCAGCTCTCACGCTGCGACCAAGGCCTGGACAACATGATCGAGCTCAACCACTTGCACGAAGCGGCGATTTTACGAAACCTCAAGAAGCGCTTCCGGGCACGGATACCGTACACGTACACGGGGGATATTTGCCTGGCCGTGAACCCGTACCAGTGGCTGGACGAGCAGTACAAATCCGGACTTCACCAGAAGTACATGCGGGCACGGAAGCGGCAGGAGCTACCGCCGCACGTGTACGCTGTTTCCGTCGCAGCTTACAGGCATATGTGCGATGTCGGCAGCAACCAGAGTATCCTTGTGAGCGGCGAGTCCGGCGCTGGAAAGACCGAGACCACCAAAATCCTGATGGACAACCTGGCCACGATCGCACCAGCTCCGAGCAGCTCTCTAAGTGAGCAGGAAAACAGCATCACGACACGTATTATCGAGGTAAACCCGCTACTCGAGAGCTTCGGCAACGCCAAGACCACTCGCAACGACAACTCGAGTCGCTTCGGCAAGTTCACTCAGCTCCAGTTCGACAAGAACCACGCGCTTTGCGGCGCTCAGTGCGAGACGTATTTGCTAGAGAAGACGCGCGTCATCTCACATGAACGCGGTGAGCGGAACTATCATATCTTCTACCAACTCTTGCATGGCCCCACACCAGACGAGCGCGACGCGTTGGGTCTGGGAGACGAGAGCCCGAAGTTCTCGTATCTGCAGGAGAAGGAGCCACAGCAGGAGACGAGACCAGGACGAAAGCCCAAGCCATGTGCGCCACCGCCGCCCAAGCCAGCAGCTGTGGTAGAAGCCGAGAACGCTAAGGACAAGGCTCTCTTTGCGAAGACAAAGCAGGCGCTTTCGTTGCTCGGACTCGGCCCAGCACAGCAAAACGACCTGTTCCAGGTTCTGTCGGGCATTCTGCACTTGGGCGAGGCTCAGTTCTCTGCAAAACCCGACAATGATGAAGCGTGTGACCTAGACAAGGACTCGGTTACCTATTCGAGCACGCTACTCGGTCTGAACTCGGAGACCATGGCCAAGGCACTAACCCACCGCACTATGAAAGCTGCTGGAGAGGTATATCTAGTCCCACTGACGATGGAGCAGGCTCAAACTGGGCGTGATGCACTCGCCAAAGCTATCTATGCGAGCATCTTCGACTGGTTGGTGGCAGGTATCAACGCCAGTCTTGGTGCGGCACCACGCCTTACTGCGAGTACGATCGGGGTGCTGGATATCTTCGGTTTTGAGAGCTTCGAGTACAATTCGTTCGAGCAGCTTTGCATCAACTACGCAAACGAAAAGCTGCAGCAGAAGTTCACTCAGGACGTGTTCAAGGCCGTGCAGGAAGAATATGAGTGCGAGCAGATCACGTGGGCGCACATTGCGTACGCTGACAACAGCGATACTCTTGCACTCATCGAAGGCCGTATGGGTGTGCTGGCTCTGCTGAACGAGGAAATCGTGCGCCCTCGAGGCAACGAGGAAGGGTTTGTAAGCAAGCTGTCAGGTGCCTACCTCAAGCAGAAGAAACTCATCGAGTTCCCACGGATCTCCAAGACCCAGTTCGCCATCCACCACTACGCCGGAACAGTGAAGTACGAGGCCACGGGATTCCTGGAAAAGCACAAGGATGCACTGCTTTCGGACTTGTCCGATCTCATGTGCGGCAGCCACGAGCCGTTCCCGCAAATGCTCTTCAAGGTGAGAGCTCAGATGGAGGCTGCATCTGCTATGAGCTTGTCCCGCTCGACTTCAGGAAGCCGGAAGGCGGGTAGTGCTCGCAGTGCTGGATCGGACAAGACGGTGGGCATGCAATTCAAGCAGTCTCTCAACTCCCTCATGACCAACATCAACGAGACCAACGTCAACTACATTCGCTGTATCAAGCCGAACAGTGTCAAGAGCGCCACACTGATCGAAGACAAGATGGTTGCCAACCAGCTTCGCTGCGCCGGTGTCATTGAGGCCATTTGCATTGCTCGTGCTGGGTACCCGAACCGATTGCTACATGCTGAGTTCGCAGAGCAGTTTGACATCTTCCTCTCCGAGCAGCAGCAGAACCAGTTGCAGGAGGACGCAGCAAAGTATGGAGCGCCTCATTGCCGAGTCTTGGTGAAGCAGTTCAAGCTCGTGATGCCGGAGGAGTATCAGATGGGCGTGACGAAGATCTACCTGCAGAAGGGTGTGCTTGAAAAGCTCGAGCACGCTAAGGCACAGAAGCTCTTTGCGTACGTGGCTCTGATCCAGGCCCACTGGCGCGGCATGCGTGCACGCTGCCAGTACTACGAGATGCGTGACGCATTGATCGAGATCCAGCGGCGTGCCAAGGTCTTCGTGGCTCGATGCCGCTTTTTGCGGGCGCAACTTGCGATCGCTACGATCCAGCGCGTGTGGCGCGGATATGTTGGTCGTTGCGAATTCCACGCAGTCTTGTGCGAGCACTGCGCGCTGCAGATTCAGCGTGTGTGGCGTGGACATCAGGGACGCAAGATCCACTTTACGGCACTTTGCGAGGTCCGAGCAACGCGAATTCAGCGCATGTGGCGTGGCCACGTCGGACGTCAGATCTACCTGGCAGTGCTATGCCAGACTCGTGCACTGCGTCTACAGTGCTTCGTTCGTCAATACCTCGCTCGACAGGAGCTGGCTAGACGTCGCACTGCGTACATGGCGAAGCTGGAGCAGGAGGAGCGTGAGCGTGTCGAGCGCGAATTGGAGCTTGCTCGGCAGCGCAAACTGGAAGAGGAGCGCGAGAGGAAGCGCAAGTTGGAGGAAGAGCGCGCAAGACTGGCAGAGGAACGCCGACTTCGGATCCTCCAACACGACAGCGCGATGATCATTCAAAAGCACGTTCGTGGGTACTTTGCCCGGTGTGTGTTTGCTGAAATGATGCGGCAGGCTGAAGAGGAACGACAACGCAAGTTGCAAGAAGAACTGGCAAGAATGGAGGAAGAACGCCGAATGGAGGAAGAGCGTCAGCTTCAGATCCTCCAGGACGAGAGCGCGTTGGTCATTCAGAAGCACGTACGCGGGTACTTTGCTCGGTGCGTGTTTGCCGAGATGGTGCTGGAGGCTGAAGAGGAAGAGCGTCGCCGTCGTGAAGAGGAGGAGGAACGTGAGCGTATCCGTCTGCAGCGGGAGCACGATGAACGCGAGGCCCAGCGTCGTGTAGCGGAGGAGGCCGCACGTGAGAAGATGAGGCTGGCGGAAGAACGCAAAAAGAAGGCGATTGCTGCGCGCCTACGACGTGAGAAAGCGGTCACCACTATGCAGCGGATTGTTCGTGGACACCAGGCCAGGAAGCAGTTTGCTGAGCTTAAGAAGGCGGCGCAGAGGAAAGAGGAAGAGGCTGCAACGCGCCTGCAGAGCATCCAGCGTGGACGTTTGGCTCGCCAGCAGTTCTCCACGTTCAAATTGGAGAAGGCCGAGGAGAACAGCGAGCTCACGCGCGTACGTGAAGAGAACGCGAGACTGAAGAAGCAGTTGGCGGCACTTCAGAAGACTAACAAGGAGCTGGAGGCTGTCGTTGCCGAGTACCAGTGCGACCGCGACGTGGTCAAGGCTTCCAACAACCTGAAGGAGGTCGAGTTGACGCAGAAGTTGAGCGCGCAGCGCAAGGAGCTCGAAAGTGCACGTGGCGAGTACTCGACGCTGTGCGACTACCTGGAGAAGTCGGGCAGCTCTCGCTCCACTGAGCCGGAAGAGCTCAACTCGTCCGACAGCTGCAGCTCTGGCGAAGACGAGAACGAGAACGACAACTGGAAGGAGGACCGACCGTCGATGGAGTCCATTACACCGTCCTACTTTGACGGCGATCGTCCGTCCACCGACATCGCAAAGCTGCTTGGCAGCAGCACTCGCAAGTCGCGACTTGCTAACGCAATGCAGCAGCGCCGGCAAAAGGCCAGTCAGGCGGTTCAGCAGCGCAAGGAGAAGGCCAATGCTGCTATGCAGCTGCGTAAGGAGAAGGCCGCGCATTCCGTGCAGAACGGCGCAAGTACCATCACGAAGGCCAAGAAGTGGGCCACGCTTTCGCGCACCAAGAAGACCAAGAAAGAGGCCACGACTCCGATCGACCCCATCGAGTAAATGTCAGGAAGCTGCTGCGGATGCCGACAGATAGACGTTTACAATGTCCGCGCACGCAGCGCAAGTAGTATCTATTACAATTCACCTCGTAACGAGAGAAGTTTTGAACACCACATCGACGACTGTTTGTTCCTCTGCGAACTGCTAATATTTCAAGTATTATAACAACTTGTAGTCTACAAGGTTATAGTGACCGCGCTAAGACCTGTACGAAGGTTTCGTGGTTCTGGTTAACAGACCCTCCACCGGTGTCGATGTCGGGTGATCGATGTGGCTCTGCATTTCTCGAGAGTCCGAAACTAAAGAGAAGGCGAAGGCCAGATGGCAACACCAAGCAGAGCAGTTGAAAGGTTACATATCACTCTTTTGATCCAAGATACGTATAGGTAAAATCCGCCAACCCTTGGGCTCAGGACGGAAGCAAGAACCAACCCACTATATCTGTTATTTATTTATTCACCGGGTGGATAAGACATCTCGTTGGCCGCCACTCATTGGCAGCGCAAGTTGCAGTGCGCTTCAACACGACTGAACGACCGCCTTAGTGAGAAATGCTTTGAAACGACAGGAACTAAATTCATACTTCACTGACGCGAGTTCCGAATCCATGCGCTTTTCTATCACTACATGCACTGGGGCGGCATCGCAGCCTCCTTCCCTACCAGCCCTGGGCTCAGCGCTGAGGAAAGCCTTTGCTACGGACTCTACGCACGAATCTCGCAGCCAAAGTATCCCAGCCGGATCATGAGGAGTTGCTGCATGCGTGCCTGCAAGCACGAAGTGACGTAAGAGAACCAGGGCGAGGGTTTTTGTCTCAAGGCATACAAACTTCCACAGCCGGAAACGGCTGTCTCCGTTAAGCACAAGTCGCGAGCATGCAACCTCGAGTTCTGACTCGGCTGCAATCGAACAGCATTCTAGGAATCACCTCACTCGACATTCTTCATCCGCTGCGACCATAGCTCCTTCCAATGCTTCGCCTCGGACGATCAGCCGCCACAGAAGTGTCCAATTGCAGCGGCGTGGTGGTCTCCGCTATCCGCCACAGTCTGCAGCAGCAGTTGGAGCAGCGCGGCGCAATTCGAGCGCTGCAATGCGCCTACCAGACGCAGTCGCGTCGCAATCGCGAGTCAGGGGCCCAGCGCGGCACCAATCCGCTGCGTCTCGCGGTCGTGGGCGCAGCGGCGCTTAGCGTCGGCCTCGAGCTCGAGATGGAGGGCGTCGCCCAGGCGCGAGCGGCCATCGAGCCCCAGCCGAGACACAAGTGGCAGTTGTTCGACCAGATCGGCGCCGGCGCCTTTGGCATCGTGCGACTGGGCATGCACGCCGAGTCCGGAGAGGTGGCGGCCGTCAAGATCGTGCCGCTCGAGCAGCCCGACGACAGACGCTCGTACCCGTCGCTGGAGCGGGAGATCTCGGCTTTGAAGCTCGTCAAGGCGCTCGGAGGACACAAAAGCATCGTCGACCTCCGGGACGTGTACGTCGAAGGCCGCAAGCTCTTTTTGGTGACTGAGCTGGCCCGCGGAGGTGAACTCTTCGAGCAGATCGTGGCGTACGGGTCTTTCCCCGAGCCGAAGGCACGCGACGTGTCGCGGGAGATCGCGAGCGCGCTCTCGTTCCTGCACCGACATGGACTCGTGCACAAGGACGTCAAGCCCGAAAACATCTTGATGAGCGCGCGGGTCGTGGACTACAATACCAGCGGCGTCTACCGCAAAGGGAATCGCCACGAGAGCAACAGCCTCGTGAAACTCGCAGACTTCGGCAGTGCCGGGCCGGCAGGTGGCACCACCAACCTTGAGGATGTTGGCACGGCCGCGTACCTGCCGCCTGAGCTGCTCACAACGGGCGTCTGCACCAGCGCGTGCGATATGTGGGCGCTGGGCTGTGTGCTGTACATCATGCTGAGCGGCTCGCACCCGTTCGACCTGGACGGTATGTCGTCGGACCTCATTGTGGAGCACCGCATCAAGTCGGAGCCGATCACGTTCGCCTTCAACGCCTGGGACAATGTGTCGCCCGACGCCAAGGACCTTATTTCCAAGCTGCTGGTCAAGGACCCAGCACTGCGTCTCACAGCGGACCAGATGCTGCAGCACCCGTGGATGAACTCCAGCGCTGAAGCCAACGCTCAGGCTGGAAGTTTTCGTGCGCCGTCACCGCTGCTGGCAGGGCAGTCACTACCCATGAGCCCCGCTTAACAGACTCACCTGTACCATGGAAAACAACTACGTATTTAAAGCGGGGGACACCGCATTGCTGCGGGGACTGAACCTGCAACAGACAAAGTTTCGAGTTGTGTGTAAAAGTACTCAACGAGAAAAGACGAAGCTGGTTGACGAGAGAGAACAAGTGTATTCTTCCAATAGAGCAACCTAATTTTGCTTAAGGAACCTAGTACGTTATTGCTGACGGAATTTTTTGGGTTTTAGGATGTGTGAAGACAAACCAGGGCAATGTAGCAGATGGAGGAGCGCTGCATAAAGCCCAACTATAACGTCTCACTGGAGGTTGCTATCGCATTATTTAAATGACCACCCCGCACACAACACGCCACAGAGCGCTTCACGAGGTGGAGATACCAAATGCTACCAAAAGATCGGGTCACATACAACAATGGAAACAAAAGCTGAAATGGTCACTTCAGAACGGTGTTCAGTTCGTAGCGGTACACTGTACCATCTTCCTCCTCCGCCAATCAATCGCGTGTGTCTGAAATACCTTGTTTTCACTATACCTCTACACGTACTCGCAAACTCGGTCATCAGTTTCTGCAGGTGCAGCTTGGTTGGCGGTGCGCTCACCTTGGCCCTCAACAGCGGAAGCCGCGCATTTTGACATTTCCCGGTTGAAAAACAAGAGCAAGTATGGGTCGTGTTATCCGTGGTCAGCGTAAGGGCGCTGGTTCCATCTTCAAGTCGCACACGCACCTGCGCAAGGGCCCCGCCGCCTTCCGCGCGCTTGACTTCGTCGAGCGCACCGGCTACATCAAGGGTGTCGTCAAGGAGATCATCCACGACTCCGGCCGTGGCGCGCCGCTCGCCAGGGTGACGTACCGTGACCCGTACCGCTTCCAGCTCAACCACGAGCTGCTGATCGCGGCCGAGGGCATGTACACGGGTATGTTCGTGTACTCGGGCCCCAAGGCGACGCTGACGGTGGGCAACACCCTGCCCCTGTCGGCCCTGCCGGAAGGTACCATCGTGTGCAACGTGGAGGCCAAGGTCGGTGACCGTGGCTCGTTCGCCCGTGCTTCGGGAGACTACGCTGTGATCGTGACCCACGACGAGGACAAGGGAAAGACCAAACTCCGTTTGCCTTCGGGCTCCAAGAAGACGGTCCCCGCGGCGTAAGTTGCTGTTATTTTGGACATTTTCGACACAATGATTCGAGATTCTCTCTGAGAGTCTCGAGGCACGGCGGCGCTTTTCGCTCTTTATTCCCCAATGAGGAGCGAGAATGCGCTCGCGCCGCGCTTGGCCGATTTATCGATCGAGTGCGTGTGTGTGCTATCCATCATTCTTTCCCGCCTCAGTGCGGTGAGTAAGTATCTCCTTGTATGACTCGCGATCTCGCGACGATTGCTTTGAGGGAAACGTGGACTGGTTGTGGAGATGCTGGTGGGGAGGTTTTTAACGCTGTACTGACTTGTGTGTTCGCTTATGGGAATTTTTCTACAGGTGCCGTGCCATGATTGGTGTGGTCGCTGGTGGCGGTCGTACAGACAAGCCGATCCTCAAGGCTGGCCGTGCCTTCCACAAGTACCGCGTCAAGCGTAACGAGTGGCCGCGTGTGCGTGGTGTTGCCATGAACCCCGTGGAGCACCCCCACGGTGGTGGTAACCACCAGCACATTGGTCACCCGTCGACTGTGCGCCGTGACGCCCCTGCGGGTAAGAAGGTCGGTCTTATTGCCGCCCGCCGCACGGGCCGTCTCCGCGGTATCAAGAAGGTGGAGAAGGACAACTAAGTTGTCTCTTCCTAGCTCAATTTGCAGCCTTACGGCTCAACGGGAATGCCAAACTAATGAAAAGCTTTTCAACCAAACCCCGTTGTCGTTTTGATTTTGTCAAGTGTTTGGTGGTATCATCCGTACATGAGCTTGTTTGCCCGTCGATGCTCAGAGGCTTCGCGTTCCCTGCGCTCACGACGCAACTCTTCCAGGAGAGCCTCTTTGTTGCTGGTTTTGTGCTTACTCTTCTGTTCCTTATGGTGCTGGCGGCGCTTCTTCGAGCGCTTGTCCTCTTCATCCTCTTCGAATCTTCTGCTCCGACGGTCAAGAGAATCTGAAGAGCGGTCATACCGAGCAGAGTATTTTCTGCGATCGCTGCCAGCAGGCCCCTCCTCTTCAGCATGGTACCTGCTGCGACTAGTTTCCTTCTCCACTCCTCGAGCAGCAAACAGCAGACGCTCTTCCTTCGGCCGCATGTGTTGCAACGGATCAGCCACTTCCAGTTCTCTACAAGCAAAACCAGCCACAGCATGAGCTCCCGCTTCCTCCATCAGCCCTCAGCAACTCACCGCTTGCGCTTCTTCTCCTGCCTCGCAGTCAGCTCCTTCGTCGTATCTTCAGCCTGAGCGTACCAGGGAAGTCTGCCATGTCTCCTCAGCGTATCTTCAGCCCCATTCCCTCTCTTCTTCCCCTCTCTGGTGCCCTGGGTCTCCTCCGCCTGGAACAAATTAATGTGCTGCGGTCCTTGGCTCCGACCTTCCGCCGGCAGAAGTTGCTGCGCGCGTCGCTCCTGCGCCAGTCGCCGCTCCTTGGCCTCCCGCGCTTGCTGTTGCTCCTCCTGCTCGCGTTCGTCCCGCAGCACGCGCTCGATGTTGTCGCGCCGCCACACATGCCACTTCTTGTGCGGCAGGATGCGCAGACCGCCGCCGCCCATGCTGCCAAAAAGCGTTCGCTACGTGATTGGCAGATATTCGACGTGTACCCATCAGCAACTTGAAGCGTGTCAATCTTCATACTCATTCCGCAATTTGCCGTCCAAGAGAGAAGCCTCAAGCCTACAAGAAGAGCTCGAGAATGACCAAGGCCAAGCAGCTCGTGAAGGACGGCCACAGTATCGTGGGCGACATGGTGGAGGGTATGGCGCTGTCGCACCCGCACCTGGTGCTGGAGCCCACGGAGCGCGTGCTGCTGCACCGCGACTACGCGGCCATCCGCGAGCGCCAAGTGACACTCATCTCGGGCGGCGGCAGCGGCCACGAGCCCACGCACGCCGGCTACATCGGCGAGGGAATGCTCACGGGCGTCGTGTGCGGCGGCGTGTTCGCCTCGCCCTCCACGCAGCAGGTGTTGACGGCCATTCGCCTGGCCGCGGGCCCGCACGGTTGTCTTGTGGTGGTCAAGAACTACACCGGCGACAGGATTAACTTCGGGCTGGCCGTGGAGCAGGCTAAGGCCGAGGGCTTCAGATGCGACATGGTTGTGGTCGGAGAAGACGTGGCCGTGGTGAATGCCAACGCAGGACGCCGCGGACTGAGCGGAACCGTTTTCATCCACAAGTTGGCAGGCGCTGCGGCCAAGGCGGGCAAGGACCTTGCAAGCCTCGTCAAGATGGTGAACGGCCTCATGGGGGAGAGCAAGCTGGGCACCATGGGCGTGGCTATCAAGCCCTGCACGCTGCCTGGACAAGAGGACAACTCGAGAGAGTGGGGAGACAATGACATGGAGGTCGGACTGGGCATCCACGGAGAACCGGGAGTGGCCAAGTGTGAACAGCAGGACGTGCTGTCGCTGTGCAAGCTGCTGATTGAGAAGATCACGACGGATCAGACGTCGGTGGGGCTGGCTTTGAAACAAGGTGGAAAGTGTGTGTTGATGGTCAATAACCTAGGCTCGACGACGGGCATGGAGTTGTATGTGGTGGCCAAGTATGCAGTCGAGGTACTGCGAGCTAAGGGGATTGAGCCTGAGCGCGTGATGGTCGGTTCGTTCATGACGGCGCTGGATATGGCTGGCTTCTCGCTGTCCTTGTGGAACTCCAACGGCGATGCTGACATGCTCGCGTTCTTTGACGCTCCTACCTCGGCACCAGCGTGGACGTGCTCGCCCTTTAACTTGTCGAAGTCGGGCATCTCTGGATCATTCATCAAGGCGGAGGTGCTTACTCAAACTCAAAAGAAATTTGAGCGTCCGGCTGAGCTCTCGAACAAGGGGCTGCTTCTTGAGAAGTGCATCCTAGCTGTGTGTGAGACCCTGATCAAGAATGAGCCGCAGCTTACGAACTGGGATACAAAGGTCGGTGATGGCGACTGCGGCACCACGTTCAAGAACGCAGCGGAAGCTATCCTTGCAGACTTGAAGGCTCACTACCCGCTGAACGACGCTACTCAGACGCTGCGTGCGCTCGCGGACTCGGTTGGTCGCAGCGCTGGTGGTACCTCTGGCGTGCTGTACGTTATCTTCTTAACGGCTGGGTCTCTTCACCTCGAGAGCTGCAAGGAAGCTGATACTGCAGCGTGGGTCGGGGCCTTCGGTGCTGGTATCGCTGCTGTTCAGAAGTACGGCGGCGCCAACGAGGGCTCCCGCACCATGGTGGATGCACTCGTCCCGTCGCTTCGTGCTATTGACAACCCGACCTCGAAAGTCGGGGCTGAACTAGCTACAGCTGCTGCTAAGGCGGCCCAGGAAGGAGCCAATGCCACGGCTCAAATTTCCACGAAGTTGGCGTTTGGCCGGGCTGGATACGTTGGCGAGGAATTCGGTGCTGGTATTCCTGACCCTGGTGCCAAGGCCGCTGCATTTTGGATCCAGGCCATCGCGGATACGGTGAACGCGAGCTAAAGCAGAGCTGGCAACGCAGAGTAGGTGGCTCTCTAATAGAGAGGCTTCGCTGACGAATCCACAAGGAATCAGTGTACGACGACGTAGATGCTTCGGTGCCGAGCGGGAGTGCGAATGTCTTCTGTAGCTGCTGCCTCGATGTTGTAATCTTGTCAAAACGGCGCGCACGTTGCTGTGTTGTCGTGATCAGTCTGCAGCTGAGAACGCTGCATGGAAGACTCTCGAGTCATCGCGTGCGAAGCAATAATGTAGCGGCGAACACTGAACAAACGGAGAAGGCAAGATGATCAGCCAGGACGAAAGCAAGTTGCAATGGCTTTTCAAGAACTGCTCTCTCATATTAGTTTTGTTATCGTTCGTTCGTTCCTTCTCCTCTCTTTCGTCAGAGTCCGATCACTGCGGTGCGGGTGTAGTTGAAATTGAGCAACTACTTGGACGCCCATGTGGTTGAGCTTCATTGATGAGAAGTGGCGCAGTGCGTTCGTTTGCACTCTGTCGAGCTGCTTCTCGTTGAGTTCCGGCAGCAGAAAACAGCCTCGTCGATCCTCGCAGAACACGTGTCAGAGAGCCGCCGCGCGAGAGAGTTCCGACCTTCGCTTGTCTTTATAGTGCGATTTCTACAGTCTTAGGGGGCCAATCAACAGTTACATTAATGAAGCTTATGCAATGACCATCAGCTCAATCCGATAAGGGACGAGGGGAGCGGTGCACCCCCAAATGGTCATGCAATGAGCTGCATCAATGCAACGTCTGTAACGGGGTTACATGAAGAGTGTCCGTCACTCTTCAGAGTTGGGTACATGGTGTGCCAACACCACTACCATGTCACATGTGGTGTGTGGTACACCACTGACACGTGGTTGATGGCTCACAGGCTGTGAGTCACAGCCATCCATACATAATATATATAGGTTAAACTATAGGTGACTTAGGAATTGTATTGCAGGCCAATTTAAGGTTCACCTATAAATATATTCAGTCTTAAATCTACGTTGCTCAAACCCCAACTGCCGTTCACTTGGAGTTTGTATACTCCTAGCACTTCCTCAGCGCAAGGTGCTGTGTGACTCCCGTCACACTCGGTAGCACTTGCAGTCAATCCACGCCTACGCGGGTAGGATTGGACTACCTGAATCCTCTGTGGACTCAAGCGTTGAGGCACCATGGATCGAAGTGAGTTTCCTCACTTGAACGACTCGCAGTTCGAGTCCGTTCGGAAGATGGCGGGCATCTTCGGGATGGATGCCTGATAGAAGGTATGGATCTTGGACACGAAGCTTGGACGAAGCGGAGGGAGGGACGTCGCAGACGGCGGGACCGGAGCGAAGACACTTGAGGGGTAGAATGAAGATTCG
>KV724532.1:0-37578 GCA_000500205.2 Phytophthora lateralis | reverse complement strand
GAGAGCCTATAGAAACGGGAAAGTTAGCTAGAAGTATTTAAAGGAAAATTGACTTGATACGTACACGCAGCTTCTTCTTGTTGTTCTTTTTAGGGCTCCTGGGCATACTGCGCGCGAAAAGTAGAATGATGGAGGTCATTTGCGCGCGAGATACTTGAGCTGGTGGGCATGGAGACCAGTTGACTTTTTACCGGTAAAAACTAGGCAACATTTAAATAGACGACGACTTTTTACACCTGTTGTGGTGAACCCGTGGTTTACGGTACACCTATCCGAAGATTTAGTGTCGGATCAAAGAAGTATTATACGGTACTGGGATATCGAAACGAAGAGGTGCGCTTATTGGACCTCTGTAAATGCGATACCGGCGTTTCGTTACGCGACTGATGGCTACACTCGCAAATATAGCGGAGCTTCAAATAGTCTTTACACACAGTGGTCAGAGTCATGACGGAGACGAAGGCTGGCGATTCCGATGCGAAGCAGGGCAGGCTTCGGTACTTCACGCCACGTGAGGTGGCGACCCACAACTTAGCCAAGGTATCTTCTATCTCTACTAGTGGTGATTGTCCTTCATGCCTGACAAGTTTGCATTTTCTGTGGCGTTAGGATTGCTGGGTGACGATCAACCACCGTGTGTTGGACCTATCCCCGCTGATCGAAGAGAACATTGGTGAGTTTTTGCTTCTAATTTGTTGGAAGTCAAAGTACTAACTTGCTTAACAGGTGCACTCGTCCAGCCGCTCATACGCCATTCTGGAGAAGATATCTCTCATTGGTTTGACCCGGACACAGAAGACGTAAGATTCTAGTTGAGTAGGGACATTTTCATGCTTGCAACCCAACTAACGATTTGTTTCAATTCCTTCCAGGTGAAATACCATATAGACCAGGAGAGAAATCTGCCTGTGCCATTCCTACCGTACGGGCGCTTTCTTCACGTGCCACCGCCCGATCCTACTGCTCAGTGGCGAACGGCGGATCTATTGCCGTGGTGGCGCGACTCTCAATATATTGTCGGGCGGCTAACGAAGAAGGCTCGCTGGCTGGAGGTCGTCAATGTGCTGACTCAACAGCGACACTCGCTGGAAGTGTGCTGCGAAGAGACCCTCGCCGAGATTCAAACGCGTTATCTGCGACTTAACGCCCACGCGGGGAGCTACACGTGGAAGCACCTGGAAGACGACGAATTCGTGCCGTTGCAAATGCAGCGCACGCTGGACGAGAACGGCATCCCAGACGAGTCGCCGATATTTGAGCGCTTCGACATGGACGAGCAGCAGTTCAAGCCAACGCTGCACATTTACTTCGACGATGATCTAACCATCATGTAAACCACAAGGAGCTTTTCGTGGTAACTACAGCGAATACACTTGACCACTATCAAGCATCGATCCTCCGTTTTCATATCCAAAAAGTCAAGGGTCGCTCATACTCGTGGCTCTCTGGGTCATCTTGTCATCTTGAATGAAGATATGATCACTCGGAATGTTCCTGCATTGACAGGAACAAGTGATCCTGCTGGGACTGATTCGTCTGGAGGGCGTGTGAGGGCACCCGAAGATGTTCTACGCCAAGCTCGTGCTACGAGGTAAAGAGCGTTGATTTACGCTGTCATGGTGTCTTGTCTGACGTTGTTCTTGTTCGTTTCAAGCATCACGGGAGTTCTAGGGCAAATCGGTCGGTACTTCACGTCTTTCGTAGCGTGGATGTGGCTTGGGAATTAACAACCTTTTCGCCTGTGCACTTCCCAGCTAGTGTTGCGTCTCACGCTTTGGAAATTCTTCAAGAACTCAGGAATGAGACTGTTGAAGTGCAGGATCGCATGGCGAAGCTTCATGAGCGTGTGGACGTCCTCGCAGACGTTGTCGATAGTCAAATTCGACAGCAAAATGACAGCAAATTTGAAGCCGACCTGCTACACTTGCTGCCATCTCAAGAAGAGAGCGATCGCGTGCTTTGTATACAGACTATCAGCGCTTCTTCATCCATTGGTACAGGCAACAGCCAGAATCGTCCCCACACGGTCGTCGAAGCTTATGAGCGATGCGAAGGCTTCCCGCCATTGGAACTGGTACGTGTTAGCTGCTTTCCGGTGCTGTGAGGCTTGTCGTAAGCTCTTGAATCTGATTGTGCTGATAGCTGGACAGCTTTTACGACACTGAGCAGCGCGATACTGCAGGGAATCAGGTTGACAGCTCTGATCATAACTCCCGTTCGCATGCTTCATCGATCTCGAGGAAGAAATACAGCAACCCAGGCTTTTTCATGGAGGAATGGCTGAAACATGAGGAAGACAGACATCAGCGAACGTTGGAAATCAAGGAAGAGCGTCGTCGCGAACGGCAAAATCTTCGTAAATCCAGGGAACTTGACCCGCAGCAGCAAACAACGAGCACTGATGACTCGAAAAGTTCTGCGAGCACCGACGACAGCGAGCAAAAGGTCAAGTTCCTCAACATCAGGTCGTGGAAAGAAATCTATGGCACTGGCGAGGGGAAGGAATTGATGAAGCAGCCGCAGTCAACTGTCCGGAGTCCCAGTCTGCGAGACCTACGCAAGAAGGCTCACCAGAGTCTCGCTTCAATTACGCAGAGTCCGACGCGTGCTGAGGAACGTCAGCAGACAGCGTCTCCCCCTCCACCTCCACCGCCTCTGCTACCAAAGAGTCCAGACAAGTCAGGCCATACTCGCCACCAATCTCTCAGCAGCGAGCAGTTTACTGTGCTGTCTCCCCCCGATCCACCGTCGAATCTGGGCGGCGCCTTCATGCAGGAAATGGACGACGACGAGATCGCGATGGAGATGCAATTAGAGGACGAGTTCGTGAACGGCATCCCGCCCCCTCCACCTCCGCTACCTGACTCAACATACCCCGACGAGTTCACAGATCATGGTTTGTCGTACTACTATGACCCAGCAGCGAGCCACAACCTTCCTCTACCTCCACCACCTCCGCCTCCTCCTGAACTGGACGAACAGAGCAAGTCTGACGCATACTATGACGCCTACGAAGAGGAGGATGAAGACATTCCCCCGCCTCCCCCTCCAATGGAAGAGTTCGACCAGCCTCCGCCTCCGCCCTCCGACACTCACCCATCAAGTTTCTTGGAGGAAATCCAACTAGGGAAATCTCTCCGCAGAGTTAAGGAGCGTGAACCTCAACGCGACGCCCCCGTCCAGCACCAAACAGCTCTGCTCCAGCAAATCCTGCAGAAACAGAGTCGTCACTTACGTCCCGTGGAGCCCCGTCGCCCGCCACTGCAGACGCGCCAATCCCCGTTCGGAGACTCCATCGCGCGCATCCTCGAACGCAGCGCCGTGATCGCCTACGACTCAGACAGCGACTCGCACCAGTCCACCAGCAGCAATTCAGACGACTGGTAACTTCAACTACTGCATTTCAAACAACCTCCACTGAATGTGTACCACACAATATTTCTGTCTACCACTCATGTTACATTCCTGCAACATCCCGCGATCCAAAACCTCCCCTCCGTCATTCAACTATTCGCTAAGCAAGATGCAGCAGTCCGCAGGCCAGGACAAGCCGCAGGACGGCATCCCGTACCTGGGCTCCCGCATCTCGCTCGTCTCCAAGACGGACATCCGCTACGAAGGGTTCCTCTTTAACATCGACACGCGCCAGAGCACAGTGGCCCTGCAGAGCGTCCGGTCCTTTGGTACTGAAGGGAGACGCCCCGAGCACGTGCCGCCGTCCCCCCACGTGCTGCAGTACGCGACCTTCAAGGCCGCCGAGATCAAGGACCTCCATGTGTGCGAGGCCGCTCCACAGCCGCCACAGCCGCCACAGCCACCACTTCCGTCAGGAGCCCCTCCATCCCCAGCTGTAGCCCCCAAGCCGACGCTACTGACGCCAGGCTCGGTGTCCAGTGCCCAAAAGCAGGATCAGACTCAGGTGCAGCATCAGACTCAGGCTCAAGTGCAGCCTCAGCCTCAGATACAGCATCAGAATCAGAGACGCCAGGGAGGGGGTAACAGGACGATCCCAGGCATGGGCGGGCACTTGCTTAAGCGCAAGGAGCGTCGTGTCCCCGGAGGTGCAGAGGTTGCGGGCATCGGACCGGATGCCGCCTCTGGGGAATTCAATTTTGCCGAGGGACTGGGCGACTTTGACAAGCAGGAGGAGTTCTCCAAGCTCGAGGAGAGCACCAACCAGGAGTCCAAGGGGTCGTACCAGAAGTCGTCGTTCTTTGACACCATCTCGTGCGACGCTCTGGACCGTCTGGAAGGACAGCGCGCGAGGATGAGCGGCGCGGAGGAGCGCAAGCTCAACACGGAGACGTTCGGAGCCGTGGGGCTCAACAACCGCCGCAACTTCCGCGGACGCGGACGAGGACGACGTGGCGGATACCGCAATGGCAACTGGAACGGAGGGCGCGGCAATGGTGGCGGCCGTGGACGCAACAACAATGACGGCTTCCCCAGACCGCAACCCGCTGGTCCGTAAAGCGCGACCCTGGACAAGTACTGGATAGGATTAAATGCTGCTAACTCATCGATGATGAACCAGCCACACGAGTCTCTTGTTCCCTGCTGTAGACGAGGGTTTGCCAACAGGGAGGTCGGCATCAAGTACGTCTGTTTCGGGTCAACTTGGCTGCTGGTACTCAATTCTTGTGTTGTATAGAACTAGGAGCAGCCGACGATTTCCATGAGTGCGTCGTAGAACTGGTCTCGATTCAGCTCCGTCTCGTCCTGTGGAAAAGAAGAGAGTTAGTCCTGGTTCTCGTGTTGCTATGAGCTTGGATCGTACCCAAGGACTGAGTTTCTTGTGCGCGCAAGCCTCGAGCTGCTCTAGGTGGAGCTCGTCGTCCTCCGTGAGCTTGAGCACTCGCTTCTCGGCGAGATCGTGACGCGCGATGCCAATTTGCATGGTGAACCACATCTCCATGTCGCGCGCTGAAATGGTCGGGGCTGAGCTGGCAACCAGGTCGAACGGAGGCGGACCGGCAAACAGCCAGTAGCGGAACTTGACGCAGCAGCGACGCTCGAGCTCCGTCGCGATCTCAGTGAAGTTGGTGCTGTTCATCTGGCAAAGACGAAGTAAATTCCGTTAGCTTTCAGTGTCTACAGCAAGAGCACAAGGCCGGATGGATACCTCTAGCAGATTCGCTTCGATGCAGGCGTCAAGGTTGTCGTAGTGGAACGTGGCAATGTCCGTCGAGTACGTCACCGCCACAGTATCGGTTCCTCTGCTGACGATGCTCATCGTTGTGTCCAACAGCTTGTGTACGTATCCTTTCCACTCGTCGAGGCTGACGGCGTCGTCCTGGTCCGTGTCCAGCACGTCGAACGGAGGCAGCAGACGGCGGTTGTCGTCGTCACCTTCCGCCAGCGAGCGCCACGGAAACCCGCTCGGTTCGTTGCGCTCGGACTCGCGCCGTCCGAATTGTCTCGACACGTCAGCCAGCGATAGCGGAATGGCTCTCGCTCCGTGGGTAGCTCCGATGTCGCTCCACCAAGGCACCGACTGCACCGTAGCAAAGAACGACAGTCCCAACAACAACAACTTCACACCTCCCATTGCACCCTGCAAGGACGATCTTCGCTGCTCAATGGCTGTCACTGAGCGTTCACATCCCGATTGCTACCGACCCTTGGCTGTCGCCGAGTCTCCGCCGCTCGTTCATTTGAATTGTGACCTTTAGCTACCAGAATCATTCAAGCTAGAACATCTCAATTGAGGTGAAGTTTGAGCGGACAGGACTTCCAGGCAACGTAGCGTGAGGCGGGCAAGCGATCTTGGGATTGGCATCGCGGATGCACTTAAGCGAATCTGGCAAAACGTGGAGCCAGGTACTTACGTGTCGTAAAGTTACGCTGTCCACAATGTGGATCAGCTTGCTGGACTTTACTCAATGCTTCTACTGATGACCGGATCTCTTCCAGTCGACGCGGGACTAAAACCCATGTCGACAGCATGCACCGTTCGCCGAAGGGGACACCAATATGCCTCTCTGGAAGCTTTCGCACCACGCACATGTGATCCCTTCCGTCACTTCTACTTCGTGCGGGTCCCCGACACCTCGATCGATACCCTGTTGACATGGGGACGATGCTGTCGCTAGCGTCGAAACCGACTACATCGTCCATGCGGAGACCAACAACACGCCGTCCGTCACCCGAAGTCCGTATCCTGGCAGTGCACATGCAGCCTCCGCTCACCTGCAACGGCACAACTGGGACAGTCGCTCGCGTTCGCGACGACGACATGCAGGCCCTGGCACAGCTCTTCCGGGCGATTGTGAGTGGTGACCCACGACCCCAGCAAAAACTCCTGCTGCAGTAGAGGACAGCAAGTTTACGGTCGGAATGGTATACATGTACTTACTTGCAAAATGGTTTAACTTTTCTCACTCTTGGTACGTTGTCGTAACGAAATACAATGGGGGGGTCCACAAAACGCGCTCCTTAGGCGCCGATGGGGGTCGCGTTCGAGCACTGGCACAGCGCCACATTGCGGCCGTGGAGCTTCTGCGTGTCGCGAGCGTTGGGCCTCGGGAGGAACTTCCGGTACAGCTCGAGCTGCCCCGGAGACGCCTCCAACATGTCACTCACGACGACCCACTCGACCCCTTCCGTGTACGGGGGCGTCGTCAATGAGCCCGAGTAGCGGAAGATCTTGCCGTCTAGCAGAGCGTTAAGCTCGTCACCACCGGCGATCTTGCCTAGTGCAACGTGGTCATGTTTGTCGCGTTTCAAAGTGGTGATCTCGTTCCAGAATTGGGCCAGGAAGGCGTTTTCGTCTCCCTCCCGGAAGAAAACCCCAACGACTGCGAGGTCACCGTCCTCGGACTGGTGCACCAAGTGCAGCTCCATGGCGCGCGCATTGCCGTCCACCGTGTGCTCGCTTGGAGCGTGGAAGTGAAACTGCACCGTGTAGTACTTTTTGCCATTAAGCACGAGGAAGTTGCGCTCGTGGTCGCTCCAGTTCACTTGGAAGTTGTCGCCCGTGCCCACGAGTTGCATCTCGGCCAACGCAGGCCCGAGCTGCAGCGAGTTGTCGGTCGCGCTCAGCGTCACCAATTGGGTGGTCGGGTCTTCCACGATGTCGACGGGGGACTGCTTGGTCAAAGTCGGAGCTTTTTTCTTGCCCGCCGCTTTGTGGTGAAGCACTTTGGAGACCGAGGAGCCCATGGCGGTTGAGAGGTGAAGGAGGAGGTGGTGGCCACAGGGTAAAAGGCAGAATGGCGGCTTCGAAGATGCCGACCGAGTTCTGGTTTGACAACAGGAGCTCACGACAGCCTCAGCTTTTTTTGGAGCTCAAGCCTCATAACGGTTTTGAGTGTAAACTTAGCGCGTGTTTTTCTCCCGCCTTCAACGCTGCTTGGGCATACAAAAGGGACTTTGGGCAGGATGCGCTCGGGTTGTTGCCGGTTGCCGTCCCGACGGTGGCTGCAGCCTCATTTTCTTCCCCCAAGAGGCCCCGCCTACGTCCAGTGGCGCAGCAGCGATCGGGCGATTGCTGGGCTCACTGGGCTCATTGCAGAGGCGCTGGCTGCTTCGGGGCTGTCGTGGGCTGTCCTAAGCGTGGGGCTCGCGAAAAAGCAGTCTAAGTCGGCCGAGTGCTCGAAGCGGCCCATGCATGCGAGCCAAAGTGGCTGCATTTTGCCGGCGCTGGTGTTAAACAGCGAGAGAGAACCAACAGCGCCCAGAAAAGCAACAAAAGTTGTTGGTTTTCTAACAGGAAGCCCATGCAAGGTGCAGGAGCGTGCAGATTTGCAGCGAATCGTGGAGCCGCACGCCACTCGGATCCAAGTCTGCAGTGAGATCACGGGGAGACGTTGTGCTCGCGCTTTTGTTGAGCACAGCCACGGACCGCAACAACATTTCGCGTATGCGGGTGGACAGACTGCTTCAGCAAGCGCTCAACAAGCCCCGTCCGTGCATCGCGGGTGCATGGAGCGCTCGTCTTTAGCGGGTGAGTGGGAATAGCTGCTGCAGCGGAGCGGAGGACCAGTACTGGTGACTTGCAGGCAACTCGAAGCTCCGTCCTCCTCGAAGCCTCACTGCTTATTATGCTGGCGAAGATCTCTTTTGGTTGCCTCTGCATTCCGCTGCAGATGATTGATTCAAGGCTGCGATTAGCGAGATAATAATCGGCCGACCTCGAAGTGCAGGAAGAGCGGACGCCGACGAGCTTCACTGGTGTTCGGCGGCTTGACATTTGCAAGTAGAACCAGGCGACAAGCAGAGCGTTGCTCAGCCCCAGAGCCTTGCGGGACGTGAGGAGGTAAGCACTTATAATACATGACTGCTGGTATATGTATGAGCTCTCCGTGTGGTTCTGGTTAACTTGTCCCGTGTAAATTGTACCTATTGGGGCCTGATCAGTTCCCAAAGCTGTCACGCGCGCAGCTATTTTGCTTTACTAACGTGCATTACTCAATTACACAAGCCTCAGCTGTAAACGGAGGAAAATGCCAGCTTTGATAAGTTTTCGGAAACGAAGCTTCCAATCTTGGCAAGCTGTTTTAGAGCACACTGTAGCAAGCAAGTCGCACGCTGAGGCCAGTGGCCCCAGGCCATGAGCATTGCCCGTTCTCGTTGAGCAGCAACAGCATCAGCATTGTTCGGTTGACGTCGATGTTGTCGATCGAATCTAAAAATAGTTTCTACTTGGCTGATTGAACTTTACCAGCAGGAGCCTTCTTAGTACACCTCACACTCCATGCTAGACCTTAACGCCACCAAGTGTACGTTACTGGTTTTGTTGCTGCGAGATATTGACGTCGACAACTTTCGTTCTCGCACCAGTTACATTTGTTTCCAAACACGAAGGTCAATTGATAGGAGCATCGACCTCAGCCTCTAGCCATAAGCCAAGTGACAAACACGAAAATGCGAGGTGCGTACCAGGTTATCTCGCGGTGTTGCTTGTGTCTCGCTGTTAATTTGTACTTCGAAGTAACAGTCATTAATCCGAGTCATCGTTAGTGACATGTGATGTGTGTCAAAGCCTGGTCATGAACTTTGCCATTGCTGCTGCGTCATCTGCACTTCATGTACCAACTCTTCAGCTGCAATACCAACAATGATTTATGCCGTGCGAAAATATTCTACTTGAAGAACTTATCTTATGCTGCTGCAATGATTGCAGTGCTATTGAAGTATTTTGGCGGTGGAGAAGGTTGCTGATCCTTTCGGAGCAATGCTGGCAGGTTTCCACTATCTTACCCGCCTGCAGGTGGCGTTGGCATCGCCGTATTTCCGGAGTAAGCAGGATGTGGAGGATTTCGATATGATGGCGCTGGAGATGGAAAGTAAGCCACGCGTCGAGGAACGAGCCAAAGCAAGTTTCAACGCTACACTCAGCATTGCTATTGATGCGCCTCCCAGGATCGATGGGGGCGCGACTGAGGGCTTCTTGGTGCAGATGGTGGAGGAGAAACGTCAACGTCGCTGGGCGTGAAGTAGCCGGTGAGAATGAGAACGCACAGCCATGACCTGTTGTAATTGCTTCAGTTCGTGACGCTGACGTGTCAAAATGTAGCCATGAGCTCATCGAGGCGGTCCATGCAGGTCACAGGTCCCAGCAATGGTTCCGAATCGAAGCGATGCCAGGCACGTGGCGGTGCACACTTTCCGAATTGCTCTCGCCTTCAATCATCGCTGGACGCATTGGACTCCATGGGACTCGCAGCGTTTGTACGCCGAGCGAAGGCGTTCGGGGCGCGGCAGTAGAACTCGTGCGGAAGAGCTGTCGCCAAGTCGTGCGCGCAATGTGGCCTCGCGCAGAAATCAGGTTCGCTGTCTGCCACGAGGACGCACGGGGATTTGCTGTGCCGGCGGCGAACACGAATGGCGAAGGGGGCGAATCTTTACATGTTAGTGGGTCTAGGAACAAGTAGGCGTGTGTCGCTCTCCCTCTCTTCCATCGCTTCTCCTGCCGAGAGAGGGGGTGCGACCACAGATAAACACTATCATACTAGTAGAAGCTCGGTAGCAGCTCAGACGCCTCATGAAAAGAGGCGCTTGCTCTGGTTCTCGCGCGGGGGGAACTCCATGGGCACAGCGGCCGCGGCGCTGCCCTTGGTGACGCAAAACACCTTGGCCAACGTAGCGCCGTCGCTAATGCCCGCCGCTTCGGCCGCGGCTCGCACGAACGCGTCGTTCTCCATGTACGCGAACATGCCGCAGAGCTGGCCGAACTGCACGACGCTGTTGGGCGCCAGCAGCACGCGGCCGAACCGCCCACCGGCTTTCGTGGCCAGGAACGCCGTCATGTCGTCCACGACCGAGTCGCGCGTGATGCTACCGCGCGGCTGCGTGAGCCACTCAGGCATGGCCACGGCGGCGTCCACGGCGTTGGCCGCGTCCACGAACTGCGAGAGCGCGTTCTGGTCCCAGTGGAGCGCCAGCCCGGGCTCGTCGTCGCTCACGGACGCAGACGAAAGATACTCGTCCACCTGCAGGTCGCGTGAGTTAGTCGGGTAAATAGCTTGGCACTTTGGGAGCTGCGTACCTGGGCGATGCAGTCTTGGTACGAAAAGGCCGTGGACATGGCTGGAAATGAGGACGTTGACTTGCTTGGTGTTCGATCTGACGTCCTGAGGCCAGAGAGGAGAATGAGGCTGGGCTCGATGACGTCGGACACTGCCTCGGCTGTCCCGTGAATAAGATTCTGGTTGAAGCGGTCAAGTATCGGCGACACGACTGGACGACGCCGCTTAGGCCAATGGGAGGCACACTGCGTGCCACACGTGGCGGCGACCACTGACGTAGCGACTCCGGTGCTTCAGGACCAACGCTCGAATCACTGAAAGGGGTCGAGTGTCCCCACAAGAGAGACGCGCTCGCGGGCAAGTGATCTCGTGAATGGGGAGCAGAAACCGGTGACGTGGATCGTGGGGAAGCCGCCGCCTCCTCGAGAACCGAGAGCGCAATGCAATGTGGGCTCACCTTGTTGCTTGCGATCCTTTTCCCGTTAGCCGCAAAGCGAAAGCGACATGCGCACCATTAATTGTCGATTGTAGTCAGACTATTAGGATTCTTTTGTTATTGAGTCGATCTTACCGATCGCTGCATATATATGAGAACGACCCGCTTTTGCAGTCAGCTACAGCGCGGATGCGAAGCAGGCATTGTTGCACCCTCCCTGTACTGTACATGTACACGTATTGCATTTTCAAAAGTGCAATACTGGGAGGATTGCAACAAGGCAAACTGTCAACCCAAGCATCGTTAAAACTCACGCCCATCGAAAATACAATCGTCTGCATTACAAGGGGCATTAGCCATAAGGCATACATGTATGTATTAATAAAATAATAATAATGCTGGGAATACCTTTTAGGTATGGACAGCCATCACCGGATTAATTCCACGGTACTGCGTAACCCGTTTCGTGTCATCTCGCTCAACATTCGTACAACATTCAGATACATGAACCATAAACAAGAAAAGACCGTCCTCACGTGCTCGGCTCGCGCAATTACGCAAATTATATGGGGATATCTTCAAAGCCAAAGCGCCAGATTTTTATTGTGGCAGTTATAGGAGCAGTATGCCTTCTGCTTGGTGATGTCACAATTATTGTCGATGAGAATGTGATAGGGAAGAACGTACGTGTGTTCGGTCGCTTCGAGTTTGTGCTGAAGCGTGGCAGGAAGCGGATATCCATCGTCGAAGCAAAACGTGATGATATTCCGCAAGGAATTGCTCAGAACGTGGTCGGTCTCGAAGCTTTGTGTGATGTCGAGGGACTAAAGCGGACACTTGGTATTGTTACCAACTATCTCGAGTGGGTATTTATTAGCGTTGAGGACGAGAAAATTCGACGGGTCGATGAAACGCTCAAAATGCGGTCTATCGATGCCTCCAAAGGAGTCACTGAAGGCAATGTTCGGCATGATTTATGGGATGCTTTCGAACAACACTTAATGCGTCGAACTGTGATTTGCTGATGGGGATACGCACTGCTAGTTAACATCCTGGACGGTTGGCTGGTCGGTTGCATTGTTGTGCTTCGAAGGATATATATATCTTGATAAATATAAAGTTGGTAATATAGTAAGATGGCGTACTCACCTGAACAATACAAAACTAACAAGGAGCGCATTAAGGTGACACGCGAAGCTCGCTTATCGGTACGATCCCGATAACACCACGCTTAAAATTTTGCTCGATGCATTTGGGGATCTACGCCAGTATCATTCATCCGGGTAGTTTTGGCATTCAACAGAGGATGATGGGAAGTGGATGCCGATGGGTAAGACCCAAATATATCCTATCGTCCTAATGTAAATCCGAGAAGCTACTGTAATACCTCAATCAAGCGGCACTTCCTTCTCGTCGATAAGGATGAGAACCATCATTTCGTTGGTTCTGAATGTGTTAAATTATTTGGTGGACACTACAAAATATGTCTCGGATATCAACGTCGGTACCAAGGTAGCTATCAGTATTGCAAGGAATGTCGAGACCGTGGCCTAACATCATTTAGTAATGAGAAACTGCAATTTGGTATTCGCAATCCAGTCCAGAGTCCTACTGGGGATTGCAAATTGCGATGAGGTCATAATCCTTAAAAATGAAAGTCCCGTTGTAAGCGATTGGGTGCATTCAAACAAAAACATATAAATCCACCTGTAATATATAAAACCTTTACGGAAATTTATAATATGCAGAGAATGTTGACCCATCCGGACACAAGCAGCATCCAAATTTGGAAAGTGGTTGCAGCATGATCAGAATCCTTTATTCTTAGAATCCCTTTATAAAATAATTTCCCTGAAAAGTAAAACCTCCCATACAGATTTTTATTTTATCCGGTGAATGTTGTCACATCCTTGCGTTGGAACAACACGCGAGAAAAAAATGGCAAAATTAAAATAATAGCTCGTTGGATTTGGTTCATTTTGCACCCTTTGGGTTGTTACTGCATCAGTGACCTTGGCTGCAGGGCGAGAACGAAACGTATTATTTGTAAACGGGATACCTTTGCGGTCAGATGCTGTCATTTCTTATAGTGTCTAGTTTTGTGGCAGGATCTTCAGCCACGAGCACACTCCATCGAACGTTGTTTTACTTACAATTACGTGACCACGAAAGTCAAAGCTTCATCCCCCCGCTACCCGTTGGAATACGAGACGAACCTAGCGTGCAAATCAACATTTTAAAGCGAACATTTTGCGGTCAAGATTATCCAAGCTCCGTTTGTTCAAGCGTTCGCTCTCGTCATGAAACTACCAGGGCCTTGCCGTAGAACGGATGTTACTTGCTCCCGCTCCGCCGGAAAAATCTAAGTCGATGAACCAAGTTTTCTTGATGTCTTCTGTGTGTGTTGGGGGGGGGGGATGTTGCACGAAAGTGCAAGGGGTCTTTCCCTATCTCGGTGGCAAGTTAGTTTCTCGCGTTGACCGGATTGATGGGTCCTGCTTTTCAACGTTAGTTGAAGTTGCCTTTATGTATGCCCCATCGCATTACGTGTTCAACACCAATTGAAATTGAAATTATCGTTTAAGCAACGACACCGCAACCTGCTGTAGACCCCACCAATATGGACTCCCAGGACGCCCCCAAGCCCAAGCCCGCGCCGCTCTCGCCGGAGCCGCAGACGCATCCCCACGACGCCGCGCCCAAGTCGCCCTCCAAGTCACCCGGCAGCCTGCTCAAGAGCCCCAGCGCCTTCGAGCAGAAGCCGCTGCGCATGCCCAAGCCAATGTCTATTTAAGCCCGGGACAGGATAACCAAAAACAAACATCAGTCAGGTCCAGTTTTAGAAACCAGCAGATAACAAAAAATGGTTTCTTGTTTTGACTCAGATTCTAGCGGAGGTGCGAACCTATGGGGACCAAAAACGCCGTCGAGAGCGGGTTGAGTGCATTGCAGTCGACGGGTAATGGACATTCGAGCAGCAATGACCCGTCGTGGGAAGCCAGCAGAGGCACTCGCTGCAGAGGTTGGGTGATGGTACAGGATAAGGAACAGATAAGCTGTACTCGTTGATGCAGGTCTCTGATCCAGTGCAGACTTTGGGACTCTTCGCTCCAGGACGCTCCAAGCAGCACGACGCCGTCGATGATGGCGAACGTGTTGTCGGGGAGAAAATTCGTGTCTTTTGGGGTTGCACAGTGGTTGTTCTTGTTGTTGTTGTTGTTGAGACGCAGAGTGAAGATTGGCGATGAAGCTTCAGTTGAGATTTTGGAGCAGAATTGGGTCTTGGCGGCTTCGAGGAGGTGGGAGACCGGGAGATTGCTGGCGAGCATACCAGGCAGCCAGTAGCGACACGGTTCAGTGCTGGAATGAGGCTGAATGAGGGATTCGTACCAGTCCTGGAAGTGCTGGAACAGATCGTGCAACGACGTAGTCGGAGTGGCTGTTGAGGAAGACCGACCCAAGAAACCTAGCGGAGCTTCGTTGCGCAGTATCGCTACGAGTTGCTGGCGCACATGGATGTCCTCGATATCTACGAGGTGCAAAGCGTTACCTTCTTCCTCTTCATCGTCGTCGTCTTCTTCATGGTCTTGATCGACCTCATCCTCTTCCTCTAGCTGCTCACAGAACGTGGTGGCGACTGCGTGGTCAGTGTGTGCCCGTGTCTCGAGATCCACCAGGTTTCCCAGCACCGCCTCGAGAGCAAGAGAGCAAGCTTCGACCTGCAGATTGTAGACGGCCACCATGGTTGTCAGTGCAGGATCTGCTTCCATGTTTTTCAGTTGAACACCTCCAACTCCATCGTTGTTTTCATCTTCCGCAGTTCTCTCCATGTTATTCCAGCTCTGATAGTCGAAGCGAGAAGGAAGAGACTCATGAATGATCACTTGGAGAACGTCGATGGCGACTCGCAACGGAATCGTACCAGCCAGATCAGCAGCAGTACCTAAGGACACAGCATGGTTCTCTTCCGCCCACCCGAAAGCCCGCATCCATTGCGGTTGGAGACATGCCGGCAATCCAAGGCCACCGGAGCTGACCAGGAGGTCCCTGGAACTGTCTTCGAGTGATCCACGACGGTTGCTAGCGGTTTGCTGGTGGCCAAGCAGCAGTGCATGGAGTTTACTGCTCATTTGCTGGTCGAGACTTGCAGAATAACCCCACATGAGTTCAAGCCATTGACTCATTGTCAAATCTTCCTGCCGCAAGCCTTCACCCGGAAAAGCAAGAAACCCCAGCAAGCAGGTAGCCGCATTCACGGAACTAGGTGCTCTGGTCCCGGCTGAGGAGCTCGGGGCTCTCGTCAAGGGAATTGTCCCAGTCAAGGAACTCGGAGCTCTCATCAAAGGCGTGATGGAACTTCTTGTCGACGAAAGCATGTCCTCAGCTACACTCACGCCTCGAAGTTGATCATGGATCGTCATTTGCCGACTAGGTCCTCGAATACTAGACGATCGTGAGCTGACACCAAGCTCCCCGAGGGACGGATCTTCCCAATTGGCGAGCTGAAGACACTCAGAGAATAGCCTTTTGAGGAACGCTACCTCCTGCTGGCCCACAGCCAAGCGAGCATACGAGCTCAGCACTACTTGCTGATATATCCGCCGCTGGAACACCTCGTTGAGAGTCGAGCCCTTATCAGGTTGGCGCCGCTGCTGACTATTGGGATGATGACGCTGTTTTTCCGTGAATGCGACCAAGCACTGATGAATCGCAGTGAGGAACACGTCATCGCTGTAATGGAAGACGGTTCCTGTGCCCACAGGAGGCAGTGAGCCAACATACGTAGACCTCAGCACTTGTGAACGGAAAACCAGCGTCGCGTGGAAGAGGACAAGCCCCGAAACTACCAGCCAGAGATCTGCTGAAGGTGTTTTAGCATCGTCCTCGCCCGGATTCGCAAGCGAAGACAGCGTTTGAACGCACGGGTGCAAGGTGAGCCGGAGTATGGTCGACTGCAAGCACTTGCAGAAGGATGGCGGTGTCTGGTCACCACTTGATACACTTGCTTCCTCTTCGTGTTCATCCCGTAGGCATACGACGTTCCCACGGAGGTGAACTGGAAGTGCACGCAAATTCTCCACTGCTGCTACCAGTCGCGGGTATGCAGGTGTTACTAACTCGATAGCCGAAAGACGATGCACCATAGACTGTGACGATCGGTGCGCTCCACTTGTGCGTTGGGTCGTCACTGGACTAGAAGTCGTTGCAACAATATTTGAGGCTGCTGGGGGGTTGAACGCTGAGCCATTTGCTGAAGTTTCGCTGGGCACAACACTCGATCGCCGTACAAGCTTGTTGCCAAGCACACCAGAGATCAGGTTTACACTGCCATGGCGCTGGAAAACAGCGGAAGAAGTTCGCTGACATGAACGATTCAGAATCTGGAACAGAGCTTCCCAATACTCAGGAACGTCGCCCCTCATGCTGACAACTGCGAGCGGCACCGCTTCTAGCGCTTCTAGCTGTGTGTTCTCCATTTGCGCAACATGCTTGAAGTCATCTGCCATAAACAAAAGCTGACGAGCTTCTTCCTGGTGATTCTCTTCGGGTGGATGCACGCATCGTGGAAGGACGTACAGCTGAGCCAACGGAACTCTTACCTCCGAGTCGATCCTCGCTAGTACGGACACCGGTGCTTCGTCTTCGTTAATAACCTGGAATTGTCTCTCGCCAAGCAGCTGAAGTACGCGGATTTGTATCGCTGTTGACCCCTCAATTCCGTGAAAGAAGACCCGTCGTGCGAAGGCAAAACTGTGAAAATCGTGCTTCGTTAGAACCAGCACCGCAGTCTCCTCAGGTAGCGATCTCATCGCACGCAACCAGAATCCCTCCTGCAACCCGGTGTCTTCACTATCACCAAGAACGTTACCGACATTCGCTACGCCTGAACATCGATGGTGAAAATTGAGAGGAACGCCATAGCCAGCCAGCACTCGATCGCACACATGATGTACCAACTCAGGAAACAGAACGAGACCAACACGAAGTCGGTCACTCCTCGAAGATATCTCAGGCAGAGCTAACCGGACCATATCGTCTATGCTCCCACCATCGGTAGGGGTCTTGCAGCCGTTGAAAATCAAGCTTACAACGCGCTGTTGGAAATCGGATCTAGAATTGGCGGCTGCGAGTGCTAGGCAAGCTTCAGCGGTTATCGATGACAAGCTTGCATCTCGTGTGCCTCCAGTGTGAAGCTTGGCTTGCAGCAGAATCGTATTGACGGAGCGTGAAGTACTCGCTCCCGCATCAATGGCCTGCGCTTGGGGATCTTCGTCTTCCTGCACTGGTCTGTGAAGCATTTTCTGCATAGTGGGCTGGATCTCTTCCAAGCCGACAACCACCTGCAGGAGGAATCGGTACCATTCTCCGTGTGGTGACGCCGGTGGCACCAGAGGCGCCATGTGAATCAACAATTTTGTCAGTACTTCTGGTGGTACGCCAACCGAGCTGAGTTGTCCACGCGTTGATGCACTCAACACCAAGCTGGTAGCTGTACGAGCAAACAGACTTGTGCGATGGATCGATGAATGCCGCTTGATGTCCTTCAAAAGCGGCGCAAGTGGTGTTAGAGATCCACCAGGGGCGGGAGCGAATGGAGTGGACGATGGAACCACAGCATCGAGCAACATTGGGAGGAAGACCTGCAGCGTTAATGGTGGCGATGCGTTTGATCCGAAACCGCAGACAATGAGATTGAACGCGTTGAAAACTGCAGCCCCGGTGCGCGCGAACGGTGAGCACTGACGCTTCACGAGGCCAAGCTGCTCCTCGATCTCGCGACGTTTATCTCGAAGAACTTGTCGTGCTTCTTGAATCGCAGCTAACCGATCTCGGAGCGCTTGAGTCTGCGCAAGTGGGAACTGGCTGGTCACTGCTGCAGCCTCCAGTAGCATTGTCAATTGAGAGTGTGATGTCTCGAACTGCTGTGCAAGTCGGCCATATTCACGCAGCGCCCTTTTCAATTTGGCCCCTCCTGTGTTTGCGACGTAGTCTGCACTCTCAGATGTTTTCAGAGCTGAGCTGCTCCACATCTTATCAAGCATCACATCCCCCACATCGCTCGAGTGTAGCTGTGCATCCAGCGTGGGGATCATATCCAACGCTTCGCCAAACGATGTCCGCGATGCGTGAGACGTCAGGATCAAACGGAAGTTCGAGTGCAGTGGAATGAAATCTGTGGCGGACTCAGCGTTCGGAGTGTCATCTCCATCAACTTCTCGAGTTCTGCGAGGCACTATCAGGTTATCAGCGCCATTGACACGGGTAGTTGTCCAGGCAAACGCTGCATACAAGCAAATGCCGTGCTCCGAATCGGATTGCGGTTCTGAATCCAGAGGCTCAACGTCGAGCACCAGCAGTTGGTGACCCAAGCGTGCAGCCAAGCGGAGCTCGTCGTCAAAGTCAGGAGATCGAGCGTGTACCATGCGCAGCTGGTTCCAGTGCCAGACACGACGAGCACAAGTCACCAGCAATTCTTCGAGTTCTGGAGAGTAGCGAGTGATCATCACCACAGGTAAGGCCGGTGTTGCTGCTAGTAGAGACAGCAGAAAAGCGTCCCAAAGTCTGCGTCGTGAGAAACACACACCCGCCATCGTGGTGACTAACTTCATGGCGTTCTCTGCTTCTGGATTGCCATCTTCAGGATAATCTCCGGTGAACAAGGCAGTCAACGGCGTCTCGCGCTCACGGTTAACCTGTACGTCTCTCGTATGTTCACCAGACAGCGCCGAATCCTTCAGGACCACAGCAATGGAAGGCACAAATGTGCAGCACGTTGAAGTTGGTGGACAGCCAGGTGCCAACCCTCCGTAGCTGCAGTAGGCAGATTCCCACGCTTGGAAAACTTGTTCTCGACGTGGAGAAAGACTGAGCTCACACGCGTACGCCAACGCTCCAGCTGAAAGGAGAGCGTTCCAGGACGTGAGCGAGAAACCTCGTCGCATGGAGCTGGCACTTGCTGCTTCCTGTTGACGTTGTCGATCTTCCTGCAGTGCCTGCATTGCAAGCCCCCCACTATCACACCGAGCACCGAGCGAAGCGATCTCACCCGTCAAGGCCTGTTTCCGAGTTGTCGCAGCATCGATGGAAGCTTGTGTCGCATGCCAGGCTTCGTCCGCCTCGACGACGCGCTGCTTGCTTACCTGGAACTCCTGCATGATGAGGTTCAGGCGACTCTGGGCCTTCTCGAGTTTATCGAGCGTGGGCTGCACTTGGTGTCGCGCCGACGCGTACTGGTAAATGGCACGCACCCAGCCGACCATGGAGGCAGCAGCTACGCTCTGTCGCTCGACTTCTTCACGACAGAACCGCTCGTCACGAAGAAACTCGGCTTCCAGCTTTGCCAGCGTTGCAGTGGACACTGCGTCTTTGTTGAACTGAAGCAGAGTCTGCACTACGTTGGCATCTCCCAGCAGCAAGCGTCGAGCGCTCTCCCAAGACGGCTCAAGCTGGAACAGCACACACACTGCGCCCAGCACCAAGTGAACTAATGGCGGCGGGCTGACAAACGACTTAATCTCCACGATATGTCGTCTGTCCACGAGCAGCAGCACACGGTTGGCTTCTTCCAGACATGCCATCGGTTCCTGTAATTCGCGCTGTGCCACTTCTTGAGCTTCATTGGTGACTTGAATCTGCTCATCGGCCGCTACCTGGAAGCGCTGCATGATAGTGCGGATTCGTTCCGCATCTTCCTTTTGCTCGACCAGCTTTGCTGCGTGCGTGGTGAGCTGTTGGGCGATCGTCGTGAGCTGCTCACTGAGGACGGCATCACTCGACCGCAAAGCGCCCAAGTCTCGATCCAAGCGGTTGGAAAGATCAAGAAACCACGAAGCTTTGGCTCGAGCTTCTTCTTCGCGCTTGTAGCCGTCCACTACGAGTTTGGCAAAGATCGAGGCCATTGCAAACGCTCTCACCAGAGGAGGGCAGCTCTGTTCATCGGCACTTGCTTCTGCTGAGAACGCGTCGACCACAGCGAGGTGCATGTCGGTAGCCATGCACGCCAGAGTCCAGAGACTACGCAGCGTTTGATGTAAGAAGTCGAGCAAACCTGCAACTGCTGGGCTGTTTCCACCTAGTAGCTGCTGGATCTGAGCGTGGAAATGACCAAACACCAGCGTACGAAGAGAATCGCGATCGAGGTGCGGCACTGACACGACATCGCACGTTGCAAAGATATTTGAGCTCGAAGAGCGCACGCGCCTTTCGTACTTCTTGTCAATTAGCAGGACAACGCGCAGTTTCGAGCACATGCGAGCCACTGCGCTTGCCCACTTCCCGCTCGTGACTCCGAGAGGTCTCGTGAGCGCCATGACCGTAGCTGCTACGCTCTCGCTCTCGACTTCGCGTTCACGTCGGAGGTCGTCACTATCCTGCTGCCATCGAAGATCAACGCGAGCAAGTTTCGAGCGCAGTTCGCGTTGGTATCGCGTTTCCACCAGCTGAAAGGCTTCCAGTAATGGAGTATCTGGTGCGTCGCGCTGCTTTTGATGCAGGATGGCCAGCGCCTGGTCTCTCGTAGACTCTGCTTCTGACCGAATTTGTGCGACTTGAGCTGCGTGCTTCGTTTTCAACTCCAGTAAGCGTTCATCACACACGCGCGTTGCGAGGTGAACCTGCTCTTCCAGAGAGAACAAGCCTGGAACTTCTCCTGTTGTCATTAGAGCTTGCAGTTGGTTCATAATATCAGGAGGAAGTAAGTCGAGGCGCTTGACTACCAGTGTGGCCTCTTGCCCAGCCACTCCTACGCGTTCGTAGAGCTCCAGCAGAAGACGCTTCCACCGCATGGTCGAGCACGTATGAACACGGGTAGCCACGTTCGAATCTTCCTGTAGGCCTGACATGGTGAGGATTGCACCGTTGGTTTGCATGTCTTCCTGGAATTGAGGCAATCTCGACGAGTTGGTGAAACAGAGCAACGTATCAGCAGCTCCATTGCTGTTCTCCAACAAAATCAAGCGCGCTGCTGGTCGAGCGAAGACGCGGTCAACCTGTGCGATCACTCGAGCCTGTTGGCATCAAACACAATCGTTAGACACTTCAAAGGACGATACTGGATCGAACAACTACGCACCAGCGTAAAAGGAACCGGAGAGACGTCCCGAGACAAAGCTACTGCAGTTTTTGACCTTCTTGAGGTCATGACCATCGAGCTGAAGGTTTGCACGTCTCTGAAATACTCCTGCACCGCTGCAGTAGACACCGCCTCACTATCGTCTTCGAAGCTGATCTCAGCGTAAATCCATCGGCCATTCCTTCCAAGCGTGCGATGATGTGCGTCGCCGTCAGCTACACTAGCTTGGAGGCTCATTTGACGCATGAAGCTCGCACTGCTTCGTCGGGCTACGCGTTTGAATAACCCTATAGCACTAGACCCAGCAATGCCGTCACCTTCACCTTGCGTATTGGTCGAGATGGAGCCGCCACTGTAGTAAATGCTGGCCGGTACATGCGCCCAGAGTCCTCCTGCCATTGAAGCATGATGCTGCTGCTCCTGTAAAGAGCTATTCTGCTGGCTGAGGCGACTGTAGTTTCTACTGGATGTACCAGTCGGCGCAGAGCTTCGCGCGATGAACAGCGCTAAGAGACTTGCCGGACTGGCATTCTCGTCCTTGGCAGGTTGGCCAGCTTGCATCGACTGCCGTTTCGAAGCCACAATGAAGCTCACACCTTCTTCCGGGCTCAGTGATAAGCGACTCGCTCGAGCGCTGGCACGACGCTGTGCAACCTGTGACATCAGACTGCGCATGTTTGCTATCTCGGTAGCGACTTCATGATCCTGACGAAGGGAACAGAGACCCAGTGAAGGCTCTCGCAATGTGCGATTGCACTCGTGCGTCCACAGGCGTAGAAATGTTTCCACGTCTGGAAGTAGCGATGTCCCAACTCCAGCGAGACCCTCGTATACACGCGCCAAGTCGTGAAGGCAGAACTTGTACGTCGCGCGAAGGCGATCCCAAAGCACAGTGGAGGCTGCGAACACCAACGGCAAAACGAGTCGAACCGCAGTTGCGAGCGTCACTGCTGTAGCAGATTTGGACCTGTTCACACCCCAGTGACTCACCAACGCTTGTCCGAAAACATGCTGCAGCTCTTCAAGCCCACAAGACGGGGTCAAAACGGGGAAGAACTTGGACGTAAGCTTACGTTGGGGTTCTTCTCGAACGGAACACGCTGTTTCATGTGAAGAAGTTGGGAAATGCTCACTGCGCATCGTAGTGAAAAGCATCAGGTTCTCAACCGATGTAGGCAAACAACTCGTGCCGCGATAGACTGCCCCGTGTTCGTGCACGTAGCGGAGATACGCGTACACGGACGGGGACAGTGGACGTTGCGAGCTTAGGTTTGCAGCGTCTTCTTGTGGAACTGCAAGGTGCAAGTCGTCCAAGATGAGCAGAGCCGTCTTGCCAGGAGGTGGCTCGAAAACACCAGTGCGTTCGCGTTGGAGCATCCGTTCTAAGCAGTTTGCGAGCTCTGTGGCCACATCTCCGGTTCCAGTCCGAGGCATCGCAAAGAAGAAGGGGATGACATCACCCCGGTCAAATTGGCGTACCATAGCTGTCTTGGAGGCGTCTCTGGATGGAGCTATGGCCAAAGGTGCCCCCTCCTCAGCCTCTAGAACGGATGCCATGGATTCATTGTCACTTGCAGTGGGTATACTAGCAACGGAAGCATCTCTAGACGGTTGAAGATTAACTTCCGCCCTGTTCGAGTCCTTCTGAAGTCGCAGTGCCATTCGCGTTACCAGTGTGATTTGACGTAGGCGAATGCGCTTCACAGACGCGAGTGTTGCAGCCTCATTAGACTTTGTGTCGGGCTTTTGAGCTTTGTCGCCACCTTCGTCTCCGTTTTGAGCTCGCAGCATGTTGGAGACACCACCTGCCGATACAACAGCGCGGAGAACATCAAGTTGACCGAGGAAATATCGCGCGAGAGTCGTCCGCCGTGCGCTGTCACCACCAAGAAGCAATACGCCTCTCCCCGAGCGAAGTGCTTCTCTGATTGCAGCGTGAACTACGAGACTTGACACGGTAGGAACGAACACGGTACTGATGCTGCTGTGACCACTGCTAGTCGCCACTTGAGAAGGAACTGTTGGTTGTCCTGAAGCACTCACGACAGGAACAAACCGCAGTTCTTGGAGATCTAACAGCGTCTCCATCAAGTTCACGTCAGAGCCGCAACTTACCCAAGCAGGCGTGAGGTGGTCAAACTCGCGTCGAACCATGTCGCTAAGCTGCCGTTGAATTGCTCTCTGACCCCCCGTAGACGCTGCGAACCCCCAGAGTAAGCTGTACACCAGCGCCATTTCCACGCGGATCTGGCCGTGAGAAATATCCTCGGCAAACCTCGTCGGGTCAGCGCCAGCCTTGTCCAAAGACATGATGCGAGTAGGTTCAGGTAGCGAACTTGCGGTGCTAAGCAGTGATTGCAGCATGGAAGTCAGGTTCGTCACGCGCTGAAGCTGCGAAAGGTAGACAGCTCCGCCACTTCCGTCAAGAACTGCAGTAAGGTCTACCAGAAGCGAGGTTTTGAACAGCCAACGCTCGACCACATTGAAGGCGTCAACATGAGACCAAGTTGACGAACTGGCGGCTTCAGACTTGTGCAACGCAGCTACTTCACGCTGGAGTTCGAGGTAGCGGTGCAGATACGCCGTCGCGACATTCATTCGCGACAAGGGGTCCACGTTTCGCATGCGTCGAGACTTGGATGTCGCTAACGTTTCTACTGGATGGTCGGCACTCAGTGGGAGAATCGCGTTCGAGTGGAGAAACGTCGGAGTCGCGTCTCGAAGGTGTGAGACTTCGAACACAATCCGAAGGTTTGGCGGTAACGTCATGTACTCACCGTCCTCAAACGCCAGTAATGGCGGTGAATTGGAGAGTACTGCCAGCAGCGCTTCAAGCCAACGTAAGTCGAGCGCATCGTCGAAGACCACCCAAACCTGATTGGGAAAGTCGAGTAGAGACTTCATCGGTTTGGCTTCACTAGGACTGTCATCGGTACCACATCTCGCAGTTGGGGTGTAGATCTCTTGAGCTTCGCGAATGAGCTGACCTAGAATACTTGGGATGCGACCTTGGCCATCAAGTGACACGCCTCCGTACAGTTGAGAGAGCGTCAGTGCCATGGGCAGCACAATGCTGACTGCGATCCTCGCTTGCAGTGTCTTTTCCATCTTTCTGGTCAAAAACGAATTGGATCGCTTGGATAACACCGCAGGGCTGGCTCGAACGGGGGGTTGCTTGTGCTCTTGAGTAGCTGATGCTCCACCTTGTTCTCCCCGTTGCAGACACAGTTCAAGCGCTTTGGCCAGTACCTGATACGCTGCCGTCTTTCCCACCCCTGGGGCCCCAACCAAGACTGCACTTGCACTGAAGGTTAGCGCGTCAGCAAGGGATGCCACCGCATCGAGCAGCTTCTTGCGAGGTACAAAGTGCAGCTCACGCAGTGCTAGCGCTATGCTCTCCTGCAATTGTGGAGATGTTGATGTTCGTTTTTGTTGCTCGAGAACCTGAAAACTCTTCCACTGGTCGAAGACATCAGCGGCGATGTGAGCACGCGGGAAAACGTTTTCCAGCGCAGTTTCCAGCACTTTGAGCTGCTCAACGTCGACGCGGGCTTGGAAATAGTGCAGCACGCTGTCGTGGATCAACATTTGTTGAAAGTCCTGAACACTCTGGCTTGATGCGTGTGCTTCCAGCTGGGCGGTAGCATTAACGACGATACCCTTGAATGCTGAAAAGCTGAACGGAGTATCGTGAGGCGCTGGTAGTTTCCCCTCATTAAGTTCAACACTTGAACGGACATGCTGCCACAGAGCTAGAAGCTGCTTGGCCAGCTCACGTGGTGCAGCAAAGCCTTTGCTGGACAGCAGAGCCTCGACAATGTACGTCCAGTCCCATTGAATGACAGCAAAGCGACACAGCGGCTCCATCCAGATTTTGATGTCCTCCGCGTCTGCCATCGTCAATGGCTTCGTTGAAGGCAGTATCACTAACATGGCAGTACCCGGGACAAACGTGATCGGAGATCGATGGAGTCCTACAATCCGGTTCTTCGTCAGCACTGCGTGTTCGATCGACGCTAGCGTCGTCGCCAACGTCTTGATCAGCGGAGCGCTAGCCTCCAAACTGGCTGCAAGCTGCAAATTCGCGCAGAAAGTTCCTCCGGCGTGTAGCGCTCCGATGAGCAGTCGAGTTGCGTGTGCATACGATGTTACTGCTGCCGAGAACGTTCGTTTGCCCAACATGGCGCTAATCTGCACACTCAATGTGCGTTTGCCGCTCTCGGACGGGCCAGTGAGGAAGCAGCCTTGAGCGTGTCGAACGCATGCAAAGAGCGAGAAGAGAGACCGCAGACTTCCAGGCGTCACCACTGTGTCCTCGTTCGGATTCAGGTAGTTAAACCCGTACGGGATGTTCAGCGTGTTGATCTGGACGTGGCATTCGTGGCCGACGGTTGTGGCATCATCCATTCGGTACTTGAGCTGGAACTCCCAGTCAATCGCCAATCCTCCAGCCGCTAGAAAGAACGCTGAGCCTGTCTGCTGTGAGGCTACGTGGCTGGCAAATGCATCGCGAAATTGGATTTCCTGAAGGCACAGACACGCCCGCAGTGCTATCTCACGTCGGGTGACGACTGGTAAACCGGTCGCGTCTTCAGGTTGAATTTGGTTCTTCACGTCGATGCTGTAGACTGCTAGTTGGCTTGCAACCCGGTCGAACTTGTTGGGGGTGCTACTTTGCAGTCCATTCTCGATTATCATGCAGCGGACAACACGATCTGCGAGCAAGATGGTCTTAAAAACACAGTCGACCAAGGCAATGTTAGCAGATGATTAGCTGCAAAGAAGTAGAACCGGACACGAACCTGAATCGGAACGTGACTGGTGTCGAGTTTCAGACTCGAACCAGAATTATCGTGACGGGACAAGATGTCGATCGCTTGTTTGGTAGATCGGCGAAGTTGCTCGGCAAGACGCTTCTCCACCGCTGCAAGCCACTGCTCAACGGGGCCTCGAGCCTTGAGATTTTTCCCCATCGGAATCGCTTCCGAGTCGCCATAAACCCGTGATGTTACCTAGAGAAGACGAAGGTGGTGAATACCTGACCCAGCAACAGGTAGAAACGCACAGGACTTACTTGGATGATGTCCTGGAAGGCATCTCGAGTGCCAAAGATAACCTGCCCAACATTATCAAAGCACTGGAAGAGAAACGACGGGATGTAGCCCACGTCGCGGCACTTTGACAACAAAGTTGCGAGCTCCAAATCTGAGAGTTTGAAGAACGCTGGAAAGACTTGGCGCTTGATCTGGGTCACAAGAATTGGCAACGTTAGCCTTACAGACAATGGTAACCGTACCCAAACAACATACTAGGAGATGATCTGCTAACGTTTTCGCTGCAGCTTCGAAGCCCTCCAGAATCCCTTTCAACGTTTGACGATGGTCGGGACTCACCCCAAACGGGAGACACAACGAGCGGTTATTCAAACCGAGCGTCAACGAGCGCCACGCGCCATCATATTTTTGTAGCTGCTTCGCTTGCTCAGGGAACGTCCGTGCAAAATCGATAGACACCAAGCGCTGTGTGTAGTCCCATTTCCGCTGACACATTTGGAGCAACTCCAGGGACTCCTTTGTGTGCTTGAGATCATGCAGCATTTTCGGCAGTCGTTCTTGAACCACGAGGGAATACGTCGACAAGTCCATGACACGCAGCAGCACTTGGCTTTCCTCGATGAGCGACGTGAGCTCAATGCAGTCGCCGATACAGAACACGTCGCGGCCGTCTCGATCTTTCTTGGCCTCCACCGGAATTTCTTGCGCCTCCCACGTACGCACGATGCTCAGAAAGCTACCGGCCATTGCCGCCTCAGCTGAAGCTTCTTCGGATACGTGTCGAATGGTTGTGCTGTACGCAACTGCGTTGGTATCTAGCAACTGCTGCACTTGCAAATCAAGTCGGTTGTTGACAAGAGTCTCAGTACTATCCGCGGAGACGAGCGCTGCAAGGACTTCGGAGTTTGCAGCAGCCTCAATAACGAGAGACACGAGCGAGCACTGCATCTTGTGCTCTAGCTTGGTCCAGTGACGTTCCGCCAAGTGTGGATTTCGTAGGTCTCGAACGACGGGTGCTAGCCCGTGCAACGTGGCTTGTAACTTCTCGAGACGGTCAAGTTCAAAAGCCCCAACCACCTGCGTGGAACATTGTCGGATGTTCTCGACAACTCGGTCAACGCGACTTGCAACCACCCCCATCGTGCCCAGATCGACAGACCGAATAGTATCCGTGCTACACGCTTCCAAGTGTTCATCCGCCTCGCACACCGCCTCCCACAGTTCCTGGATCATTCATAAACGAAATCATCAGCGATGAAAAGGTTACCAATTCGTAGCAACAACGTACACTCTTCAATTTCAACTCGGCAGCCAGCGTGTTCAAACCCTCAAATGTTGTACTCGGAGGGCGAAGGTCGTTGGACGCTTCCTCGAAAACCCGCTGAATACGGGTCAGTCTACTCGCTTCCTGTTGCATTTCTGTGGCTTCGTGATACAACTTGACGGCGCTATCACGGGCGTCCTGGCAACTGCTGCTTTGAGCTGCTACTTCTTGGCCACTTGCTGTAGACTGCAGCCAACTCGTTCTTCGCTCAAGCTGGAAGGCATCAAGACACCAGTCAAGACCCGTTCCATAATGCTGCCAGCAGGTCTCTCTTCACGTACCTTGTTCAGACTCTCCGCCAGCAAGGGTCCGTAATGTTGCAGATCGGTGTCGCGGTTCGTGTACGCTTCTTGAACGTGCGACTTCAGCGCCTGGAACTCGGGATCACACAACTCAAAAACCTTCGCAGTCTCGACTGGAGCATTGAACTTGAGCGTGTCCAGCACATGGAAAAAATCGCGCAGGAAGGTAAAATCTAGCCCCTTGTCCAGAATTTCATCGTACACTTCCTACATGAAGTCAGACGTGAGAACAGTGAGGCTAACCGAGCAAAACAACTGAACACGAACCTGAAGATTTAAGAGGTACGTGGTGAAGGCGTCGAGGTCCTGCACCACAGGCTTCTCGATCTTGGCGCTGGAGAGGCTGATGTAGTGGAGAAACTGGTCGCATCTCTCACGCGCGAGCTTTGGGAGCAGCTCTCGCATGACATCCAAACACCTCGCTGGGGATGGCACAAGGTCCGCCCGAAGCTGATGCATATCAAAGTGGAGAAATTCGACATCCGTACACAACTTCAGGGTTTCCAGTGCTGCCAACTGCACAAATCAAAGCAGGATGTGAGTTTCGTTACGTGTCAGACAAGGCGTTATTGAACGTACCTGATCCGTGAAATTGGTGGCGTCCTCTTTCATCTGGTCAAGCGTGTACTCGTTCCGACGGAACTGACGCGCTTTGACATCAAAGTTCACGCTCTCATTTTGCTGACGAAGCTCGATCACCTTGGCATAACACGACGCAAGATCTTCGGCCCCGTTCAACGCACTGCGTGTGAGGTCCTGAATTTCATCACGGACGGAGAGATAGCTCCCGTCTTCCTCCATGCGTTCCACAAGACGATCAGCTGGACATCGAAAGTGTTCTTCGCAATCTTCACCGCCCTCGCTACTGTCTTGGGTCCCGTCCATTTCGGATGCAAAGTCCATCCGTCTCCGAGTTGTAGTGGTTGCTGCACGCACTTTGAACGACGGATGCAAGTTCAGTGCACGAATGTCGTCTGCAAAGTTGAGGACGGAACGCAGCTCCGGGCTGGACAGCAATGGCGGCACATCGCGGAAAGCTTCCGTGAATCCAACGATGATTGACTGTAGCGTACGTACTAGCGCGTCGAGCTCTGGTTTAAAGCAGACTTGGTAACTGCGTCGGCCTCGCTTCTCTGCTTTAACGCTGATACCCACGTCTAATTGGAAAAGCGGTTGACGGCTGAGACACGAAATGGCCAGCACTTCTTGCTCCAGAGCAGGCAGCAGGCCTTCGTTTTCACCTTTCATGTTGGCCGTAGCGGTCGAAGCAGGGTTTTCTGTTCCAGAAACCGTGTAGATCGACACATTCGCTGTGGTGAAGTGAGGTAGAACGAGTAGCTGCGGTAAAGTGCCTTCAGCAACGGAAAATAGGTCGTCCACAGTGAACGCCTCTGCGGTGGCGCCGGCATGTTCGCTCAGGACGAAGAGCAATAGCGCTTCTAGCCTGTTTCCCATGGCCATGGTCGACAGCCCTGCCACTGCAGCTGAATTCTCCTGTTCCGCTGGATCTCCGGGGGTTGCTGACAGCGTACGGAATTTGCCCTCCCAGGCCGCATGCAGGAACGCTTTGATCTGCTGCTTCGTCAGTGGTGCGCGTGGGGATTGTATAGCTTGACTTGAGACATCAAGACCGCCTTCGCCTGCTGGTTGGGATGAATTCTTCCGGGTAGCGCAAACTGTACGGTGCATTGCTCGGGTTAGATCATCACGGTCCGTCAGGTTCTGCACAATGCCTGCGTTTGCTCCTCGTAGCAAGAAACTGCTGAGAAGCTCGAGACTTTGCTTCACCACACGCGCGAACGTGTCGAGCACTAGAAAGTCTACCAGCATGACAAACTTTGTGAGTTGTCGGCATTTCCGGCGCTTGATGGACGCCATCGTCCAGCGAATATCCTCCAGTTCATCTGCTTGTTTTACAGAGAAGGCGTTGACTTTCTCCGCTCGTGTGCCGTGTTCTGCAATGCTGGACATGAGCAAAGCTGCTCTAGCTTCAGCGGCATCCGAGGTTGTCACTCTGGCCGACCGAAAGTGTTTGTGTTGCATCAGCTGCTGATGTGCCGATGCCAGACCTTGCTCACATTGGACGTAACTTCCCAAAATGTGGAAATTGCTGCTTTTGCGAACGGACAGTGCAAACTCGTGACCTGGGAAGCCAGCATGCAGTGGGGCCATGTCGTCTAGATATACCCGACACAACTCAGACAAAACTTTCTGGATACGAGCGGTGACTTGCCGAAGTTCTTTGGTCCGTGCCTTCACAAACTTCGTCTGAAACACACATCATCAATAATCAGTACGAATTCGATCAGTTTGAACATGAAAGCACGCCACCAACATGTGCAGTGATGAAATTCTCCAAGGATATCGTCTCGCCATCAAAATTCCACATCAACTGTAGCTTTGAGATGTTTGCCAGTTCTGTGCGGACGTCCAGCATGCCCTTGATCAGAACTGGGTACGAGAAATAGCACTCTGAAATCAGGTTTTCACGTGCTGCTTCCCGTTTGTTTGATCGAACTAATTGCCTCCAGCCTTGAAACACTTTGCGATATCGGAATCTGTGCATTGCCCATACACCATTGTAGTTAGCACTTAAAGGTTTCGCGGGTATCGCGGGATCTTACACGGAAAAGGTTGACAAACGCCGAAGCTTGGTGAACTGCGCCTTCTGGACCTCCCAGTCGCCCAAAGAGAGGAAGGTGGATTGGAAATTATCGCTCTTGAGATGGAAAGTGTAGCCGGAGCGACTAATTGTGTAGTAGTCCGAATGTGCATCCTGCAGCTGATTGAAACTACCTCCGCCGAACAGCGCTTCCTAATGGTAGCATACAAGCTTTGTCAGAATAAATTAGCCGCAAAAAACTTGCATAAACTTACGTGGGTGACAGGGATAATATCGTAGGGGTCGTATGGCAGCCCAGACTCTAAGTGGTGGCGAGGTACAGCATAGACAAAGGTATTGTCGGCACTTTCTCGAGTTGATGCGAGTAACCGGTCACCTTCACAACGAAATCAAAACACTTTCAGCTCAAAGTATAACCAGCAGTAACCACGGTAACTTACCTCTAGAATACCCCCGAGAGCTTGACGCGGACATACTTCGTGGCGCTTTGGCCGTGTGTGAAACAACCGACAAGCTCGTAAGCGACGATGTGCTCTTTTCTCGAGCATGGAACGGCTGGTAGCGTGTGCTCGCAGCAGCCGAATGAGGTCTTTTGATGCCACTCGCACTTCTTCCTGAAACAAACTCGCTCGACGCCACCGTTTGATTCGACGGCGTCAATGACCGAGACGAATGCGCTGAAAACGGACGCTTGCCAAACACTCCGAATTGTCTCCCAGCTGTTGACGCCACCCCCGGTCTCAGTGCATCCTCCTTCTCCACCTCATATTCTGATCTTTTCTCTAGCTCCTCGCTTTGATTGCTGGCTAATGCAACCGCTGCTTCTTGTACGAGCTGCATCCGATGTCGACTCACTCGACTAGCTATACCAACAGTGTCAAGCTCAAATTTCACCAAAATGCCACCAAAACTTCACCTACCTGCTGTTGCAGATTTTGGGCGCATGGGAGGCTTCATGAACACACCCTTGTCGTCTCTAGACGCTGCTGCTCGTGGCGTTTGTAGTGGAGCGGCTGACCCTGGTCGGGGACTCTGCAGTCGTTGCCGAAGCTGTGAAACAGTCAACAAAAAGCACATTGAAGATGCCATTATTGGTGCTATATGAAGAAAGTGGCAATCGTACCAGCAGCGAGGGCGATCCCGTGAGAGCGTTCACAGTGGAGGCCAGTCGCTCGGGAGCGGAGGAAGTTGAAGTTGCTGAAGTACCGTAGTCGATCCCATTTGGAGGCAACGAGCTGCGAGACGCCCCTGCCGTGCGAGGGCGCAGCTTCGGCGGGGCTCCAAAGAGCACGTGGTCCTGCATATTGAATGCGCAGGCCGGTGCCGGAGACGGATATGTACTCGCGAACGACGGGTCACACGGCACCAATACATTAAATGCACCAAATACAATACAATTATTGAATGATATATATAATTGCAAAAGTGTAGCCATGTTAGCACTTCAACGTGTGCAAGAGCTGCTTTGGTCTCTGCGGTTTCTTGATGCCTCTGCTCGGCGATGTACTAGATTGGGAACTGAGCCATTGATCTCTTGAGAGACCGCAGTTCGTCGCATACAGACTGGTGAGCGAGTGGTTGGAAGCCAAACTCTCCTTCAACACTGAGGCTGCTGTCAAAGTGAGCGGGTTGTCTGTCATGTTGAGCCAGCAGAGCTGCTTGCTGTACTGCAGCATGTACGACAGCGCGAGGAAGCCCTGCTTGTCGTTGAAGAGGCTCAGCATGTTGTCCGAAATGTCGAGCGCCGTCAGCGTCTTGTGGAAGGACAAGGCGCCCAGCAGAATCCGACAGCCCTCGGGCTGCAAGTCGTTGCTCGCGACGCTAAACAGCGTGCAGCGTAGACACAAGGAATACAAACGTGACGAGTCAAGCGTAACAGCATAAGGACAAGCTCACTTACTTGATGTAGCACAGGCGCGACCGAACGCTCTGGATCCCCTTGGACAGCGCGAGGATCCCTTCGTGTTGCGGCCGGTACGCGCTGCCGACGAGATCGCAGGCGCCGAGCTCCAGGAACTGCAGCGTGTTGTTGGTCACGAGTGCGCTGCCTAAGAGTCGAGCGCCTTCCGGGCCGAGCGGGTTCTTGGACAAGCTATACGTAGACAGAGCGCCAAGATAAGCATGCGATCTGCTACATCTCCACGACAGGAGTGAAGGAAGCGCACCAAAGCCGAACCAGCGGCGTGTTGGTCTGCGAGACATAGTCCACCAGACAAACCACGCGCTGCGGTGAGACGCTGCGGCTCCCCATCAGTAGCGCGATCTGCCCACCCGAGTCTCCTTCCTTTTGCTCACGCAGGACGGCGACGTACGCGCTCAGGACACGTGGCATCTCTACTGCATCGGCCCCATCTTGCTGGGTCTCCGAGTTGGTAGCTGTCTGGCCATCTGCTTTGGCGTCTGTGGTTCCCCCTTCCTGCAGTGTAGTCAACGGCATGTCAAGACAAAAAGTCTCTTCACGAAGAGACCCTGGCCAACCGACGTGGGTCTCCATCTGTGAAAGCTCTGGTAAAGTCTGCTGCACGTACGTCCATCTGTACAGATTGCCATGGTAGAAGCGCTAAGCACGTGCTGAACAGTCAAAAAGTGCGCGATTCCTTGTGCGTTACTAGGACCTCGTGGCTAATAGAGTAGAGTGCCTACCTGGTTACTTCTTGCCGGTCTTCTTGATCTGGATGGCGAGTCCCAGCACAAAGACCACGAGGATGCCCACGAGGTAGCCCCACCACTCCTTGGGGATGTCGTACACGTAATCTCCGCCCTCGTCCTTATAGCGGTAGTCCTTGATGTCCGTGAGTCGGGGAAAGTCTCCGATAAAGTAGCCAGCACCGTTGACCAGTACCACCGATCCAACGAGCGCCGTGGCCACAATAAGAGCCAATCTCTCGATCTTGAAGGCCAAGAGACCGCAGATCAGACCCAACACAATGGCCAGGATGAGCAGCCCCGTGGTGGGGTCGTTCGGGTAGATCCTGTAGCCGAACGAGGCGTTGACAATAGTAGCGAGGAAGACGCCGCCTGCCGCGCCAATGAGGAAGATGCCTGCGTTGTAGATGGAGACCACGAGCGAGCCCACGATGAGGCCGCCGATGAGGAAGGCCACCCAGAAGGCCGTGCGCTCGTACGAGTGGCCGTCCACGATGTACTGCACGACGGCCGACACGATGTAGCCACCCACGAGGAACCCGCAGGCGAACATGGCGGGGCGCAGCAGCTTGTAGCCACACGAGGTCATGGCAGCGCCGCCCACGATGGCGATGACGGCGGCGATGCTGGGCCCGACCTGAATCGTGTCCGAGATGTTCTCGACGATGCCGTCAGAGGAGGAGGAGGAGCCGCGGAGAGACGCAGAGTCCGAGGCGGACGCGCTCTGGGCGAAGGCCATGGACACGTACAGCGCCAACAAAGGCAGCAGCAGCAGCGGCTGCAGCTTGGCGGACGTCATCTTGGTCGATCGAGGCGCTTGTGTGCGAGGCCGCGAATCGGGAAGTGATGAAACACAAGGCGGTGCTTGCCCTCGATCAGGTTTTGGGTACAGTGTTGGACTACGTAACTGGCTTGGTTATGGACGGAAGGCTGCCCATTTCTACAATTTGGGCGCGGCAGTTGACTATCCAGGGACCCCTCCCCTCGTGCACGGGAATCGAGCGACCTGCGTTTGACTTGTGCGTGTCAGAGGTTGATTTTGCTTGGGGCAACACCAGAATTCGATTGCTTTGGCCCAAAACCGGTGGGTAAAGTCGCCTATCCAGTCGTGTTGCAGCCAAATGCTGCTGTTTAGTACCGCGCCTGCTGACTGCTAGTGGTAGTTACAGCTGTACAAGCCGCGTGGGTTCACTTCATGCCAGCAGCATGGCAGTTCCACGTTGTCTGTGGTGCTCGCCGCCTGTGGACAAGGTTGATTTTCGGCTGACCACACTTCTCCGCCTGTTGACCACTCTCACTGATTACGATGGCTTCAACTCGATGCATACCGTACTTGCTCCGTACGTCTTCGCTGGCTCTTGCTTCAACGCGCGCCTACCGAAAGGAAGGACTGCGTGCGGTGAGCGCGGCGGCTCCGCTGGGTGCGAGGTGCAGGTCGCCGGCCTCGATTTCGAACTCGCTCAGATTCGTTTCGTTCGGCATGTACGCGTCCCGGAACTTTCGCCAGCCAAACGGACGTCGGCGCTTGCGTGACCGGTTTGGGTCTATCAAACTGTCCACGATGATCTCGTACAGCTTCAGCGCGCGGGATGACCACCTCAGCACCTGCATCATGTCGTCCAGCGGGACGAAGCACCAGCGCACGCATCGGTAGAGTCTGGTTACGTCGTCGATGCGGCCGCTGGATGGTCGAGGCAGCTGAGCGTCTGCCTCGAGGTGGTAAACGTCCAGCCCAAAGACCATCTTGTTCAAACAGCGCAGAAGCGTTTTCTCGCCCTCTGGGACCCGCAGACGGTCGCTGCAGAGTACCAGGGCCAGTGTCTCCACAGGCAACTTCTGCATCTCCGACACGATGAGGATGTCGGCCACTTCCGAGCCCACGTTGATCGGTGCGCTGTAGAACAAAGTCGTCTGAAGCAGCTGATGGTACAGACTGCAGATTGGGTCGCCCCACAAAAACAGTTTGCCGCTGACGGTGCACACAGTCCGGCGGTAGTAGTTGTGCACCGGGTCCTCGTAGTACACCCAGCCTTCGTCACTCGGACTGGTGGTCCGAACAGACGTTGCTGGTGTTGGAGACACAAGTGTCTTCCACATGCAATACTGATGACGCGAATGCTGGTACTCGATTCGCGTTTCTTCAGTTACGATACCACCGCCTCGATTGGCAGGTTGGTACGTGACGATGAGTTGGCCTCGGATCCAGAATTCGGGGTCGTTAGCTAGATCTGCCGAATCCACCGCCACCTCAGGGTCTTCAGAGAAGAAGTTGGGTGAAGAACGACGAATGACACGCCACAAGAGCGGTGACGAGCCTGCTGCATTGATGCACGCCTGCAGGACGAAATCGCCGAACTCATACAGCGTCACGTGGAGCGGCACGGCATTGGCGCTGGGAGTGTTTGTGAAGCACTCGACACGAGACAACTCCACGAACGGCTCCCAATCTGTAACAAAATGCTGGTGCATAGCGCGAAGTGATGGTGCCTGCGGTGACTCGAACTTCAGCTTAAGCCAATTGACCATTGCGTCCAGCAAGTCCCTCCAGAACCCTACAAGGCGCACATTGTTGATCAGCGCGACAACCACGCGCACCAGCATATCATGGTCGTTAATAACCTGAATCCACACGGGCTTAATCTTGTCCATCGCTTCTTGATACTGCACTGGTTGCAATTCATACAAAAAGTCCACTAACCGGTCACAGACTTTCCTCCTCATGTCTTCTTTCGTCAACGCCGCAGACGCCACAAGCAGCTCCATCCACGAATCCAACGTCACCTGTCTAACAGCAACCCGCAGACACGAGTATCGTATGCGGTCCCCCATGCCGACCCACTCGGCCAATTTCAGTGTTTGTCTCGCACTCGACTCGTGCAGTAGTCGCACCTTGAACGTGTACACGTACTCGATCACGGGCACCACGGCCATGGCCGCTGCTCCGAGCAGCTCCACGTGGACCACCTCCCGTGGCTTCTCAACCATAGCCACATCTGCCATCTCGGCACCAAACACCTTTCTCGCTCGCTTCTTCCCCAGTCGTCGATTCTCATTCTCTTTGTGTCCCAGGGCCCTGAAACTTCCTCGTCGCCTCTTCCTGCGTCCCATTTCACTATCAATATGTCCACCTTCTTCATCGCTGCAACTGCTGGAGTCTTCGTCCTCGATCTCCTGACGTTGGTGATCTGTAGCCAAGCACCTGGTGTACAGCAGCGGCTTGAGCAACGTGATGGTTTGCAGTGGACACGCTGCGGTGCCTGCTTTGTGGTTCTTATCCAGGTCTTTAAGCTGTACTACGTGAAGTTTGAAGTCTGTACAATTTGTAGTAAACTCTCCCTTATCCGGTGCTTGGAGTTGTTGCAGCTGCAAATGCAGCCAGGGCCAGCGTAGACGCAGTACCTCCTCGTGCAGGGCGAAGACGCAGCCGCCCACGTGCAACATGACGTCGGGCGGGAACTGCGAGGCCTCGGGTAGCACCGGACGCTGCCAGGACGTGGCAGATAATGTGCTAACGGCGGTGGATGCGGACAGGATACCGTGCTGGTCTTGGAGGCCGTCATACAGCTCCATCGCTGGTGCCGGCAACTGCAACGTTTTGCTCTGACAATTATTGCGTCGAATTGTTTTTTAATGTTTAACTTATATTACATAATAAATTACAAGAGTGAAGTCCTTCGGATGAGGTGGAGTGAATCTGTTGCTCGGACTCCGTCCGCTCTTTCCGTTTCGGAGAGAGTAAAGCCACAGATAGTGTTTGCACAGAACGCTCTCTCCGTTACGGACCCAGACATGTCCATGCTGCTCTCTCAAGTCTAACCTAAATCTTTGCACTAGTATAATACCGGCCATTTTGTAGATCACCTACGCAATTGCCTCCCTCGCATTGCTGGCCGCACGCATTTCAGCATTGTTATCATGAACCCAGCACCCGCAGCCAACTCGAAGGTGTTCTCGAAGGTGTTGTCGGTACTCCCCGCTTCGCTGCTCCAGCAAGCTCTCACTTTTCATTTCGCTCTGTCAAAACGCACTCGTCCAGTCTCCAAGCTCCAGCGCGCAAGCGCGGAGGCGAGGAGGAAGAGGAGGAGAAGGAAGAAGATCGCTGAAGGAGTCCCGACGGCCTGTTCTTCGCTGCTGAGGAGCTACAGCCACATCAGAAATTGTTATCCTTGGCGGACCTCCCAGCGCGGACGTGAGGCTCGAGAAGAATACTGCGTTGACTCAAGAGCTGGTTAATGGATGTCACGTCACGTGACCTGCATGACGAGACTGAGCACCGTCCAAGTTTGCTTCACGACAAGGCATAGCAGATATTTTGTCGCCGTGTGCCTATCTGGGGGTGGGGAGGATTGCGTGGTGATAGCGGCTATCAGATAGCCGCCGTCGGACTCTGTAGGCTAAGCACAATGCACGCGCAGCTGTGCTGACCAAGTTTCGCGAGCATTGATGACCAACATAGAAACAACGGATTTCCATTCCATAGTACTTATAGTACCGTACTGTCTTAGTCCTTGGCGACGTTTAGTCCTTGGCGACAAACTACTTTAACCAATGACAATCTAAGAAAAAAAGAGATGCAGCAAATTTTTCCTGTACTAATTTTAGCCTTCGTCGTCGTTAAATCTTAACTCTCAGCCTGCACATATCAAGTTTAG